>VMBQ01001887.1:103486-160062 GCA_007657795.1 Dreissena rostriformis | reverse complement strand
GGGATGGTTGGACAGTCTTTCAAAAAAAAATTAATGAACATAAATATTTGTGGGTTTTTTTTACCACGTTTTCAACAAAAACATTAAGGGTGGTTGAGAGGGGGGTATAGTGTGGGTGTGGTCATTTATTACATGATCTTTCAAAAATAAGAAGATGGAAGCAACATGTTGAGAATGAATAATTATGTTACATACATATACTAATATATATGTCACATACATATGCTCAAAATCCAACTACAACAATTTAAAAAGTATCTATTTTATACGATGTTATTTTTTTTAATTTATAAAATATATTGCACATGTATAGTAATTCGCCAACCACAATATTTGAGGACCATGTCCGAAAGTTTTTTTTCCCAGGAACTTTCTTTCTATTTATTTTATAGACATGTCATGTATTGAAAGTCAAAATACATCATTACTTGTGTAAATCAATAATACTGAAAATCGTTCTTGCTATTATAACAATCAATGAGCGCATTTTCAATTACTTTGTAATAAATATTCATGATTATGTCAGAATGAATCCACCATTCTTACCTGTGAAACGATGAGATGCATNCACCGAGGCTTATCTGGGACGACAATTTACGCGCATGCATTAAACCCCCTTTTCAGAGAGAGCGGCTCATATGTTCTCTCTATGCTACGATACCACTTGTATGAACAACTGGCTGAAGGTACATTTGAGATAAGCTACTGAATCCTTATATGTGTTTGAATATGTTTGATTATGCGCGTATCTACTTATTATAAAAGATGATATATTTTTGTCAACATTAAAAAAGCTGCCTGACTTATGAGTATTCGATGTTCAATATGTATGAGCCTCGCTCTGTGAAAAGAGGGTTAAATGCATTTTCGTAAATTGTCATCCCAGATTAGCCTGTGCAGTTCGCACAGGCTATTCAGGGAAGACACTTTCCGCTTCTATAGTATTTTTCGCTTAAAGGAAAGGCTCTTCTTACCTACAATTTTGTTTAGGCGGAAATGTCGTCCCTGATTAGCCTATGCGGACTGCACAGGCTATTCTGAGACAAAACTTTACGCCCATGCATTAAACCCCCGTTTTACAGAGCGTGCCTGAAATATGAAACAATAGAGTCATGATGGCCATGAAGACTCATCTGTGCAAAAACAAAGAAAACATTATTATTGCGACATGCTTGAAAACAAATGTATAAAGATTCATCATGTTTTTTATTTAAAAAAAGGAAACATTACATTCGGACTATAGTTGTCCTTTGCAACGTTTCCAACTGTTACTTGTTGTGTAGGGTCAGGGAGCACATTAGGCTGCCATAATACGCCATAAGTGTATCACACATTATTGTCATACGATAACACCGCAGCATGATAACATAACACAATGTTAATTGAAACGATAGAATTGTAAGCTCTGCTTATTAACTTTGTTATCAACTTCTGCTTGGCCTAGAGATCATCTAGATAAAACTTGTGACCAAGTTTGGTGAAGACCGGATGAAAACTACTTGAATTAGAGAGCAGACACCATGCTGAATGTTTAAAACGCACTTAGTGACCCTGTGACCTAGTGTTTGTCCCGGCATGGCCCATGTTCAAACTTGGCCTATAGATCATCTAGATAAAACTTGTAAGCAAGTTTGGTGAAGATCGGATGCAAAATACTTGAAATAGAGAGCGGACACCATGCTGAATGTTTAAAACACACTAAGTGACCCCTGACCTAGTTTTTGACCCCGTGACCTAGTTTTTGGCCCGGCATGGCCCATGTTCGAACTTCGCCTACACATTATCTAGATAAAACGTGTGACCAAGTTTGGTGAATATCAGATAAAACTACTTGAATGAGAGAGCGGACAGTGTTAGGTCCGAGCGAGCGAACTCTCGACGATAAACAGCGATTGACAAGACCGCTGCATATTGGAGAAAACAGCGAGCCTAGCAGTATGGAAGACGTCCGGCTCGAGGGTTGGCGGACTCAGCTGGATTAGCAGAGCCGCCCGCAGAAGTTCCCCTCTATAAGGAAATATGTACAGGTGAGAACATCTTCTGCGGGTGACTCTCGCCTCGGTCGCGACGCGCACGCTCCAGCTGCTGACCAAGAGAAATAACGTGATAAGCGTTTATTTCGTATTAATATTCGCTCTATAACTCGACTTTACTCACAACGAAATTGCATAGCGGGATCAAAAAATTACAGCTCCCGCTTAGAAAATTCGTAGCGAGACAGGTCGAGATAAAAAGCGAATACTAATGCGAAATAAACGCTTTATCACGTTCTTACATATGGCTGGAAAGTGAGCGGCATTTTAAAATTAAACAAAAGTAATAACGGGTATAGAACGGCGAAAAATTCCTGCTTCGGCACGGACGTCGCCGTCTTGATCGTCACGTGATTACCCCCTCTGGTACATCTGTCAGTGGTTTTATTTCGCCATTTATGAAGTGGGGCCGGGCCTTTAGCTTTGGATTGGGAATGTTTCAAATAATATTAATTCCTTATATTAAACTTATAGAACTTTATTGGGAAATGAACTAATGTTTAAAACAAAAATATTTTTGGAATCCTTCAATTGGGAATTTTAGACAGTCATTTGGGACAAATATATACTGTTTAAGATTGCGAATGGGACCGAGCTTTGGAAACACATTGTACCAAAAACGCATAAAAGCTCGAAGAACCAAGATTCCTTTTGGTGTNGCTATGTTTGGGAACGCTCTCAATCAGTTGCTTACCTGAGTGTGAAAACTGTACAGACTGCTATGTTTGGGAACGCTCTCAATCAGTTGCTTACCTGAGTGTGAAAACTGTACAGACTGCTATGTTAGGGAACGCTCTCAGTCTTTGAATCACCTGAGAGAGACACCTATACAAACTGCTGCGTTTTGGAACGCTCTCATTCTTTGATTCACCTGATAGCGAAAGCTGTTCAGGTTGCTGTTTCTGAGAACGCTATCAGACCTTGATTTACCCGAGAGTGACGCGTGTACAGGCTGCGGTGTCAATGCACGCTCCAAGTCTCTTACTTGCCAGAGTGTGCTGATTATACAGGCCGCTGTGTTTTAAAACGCTTCCTGTCTCTGACTTACCCGAGAGTGATGTCTGTACAAGCTGCTGTGTTTATGAAAGCGTTCAGTCTCTGGCTCCGTATATCCTATGCCTTCTTCTGCCATAGTTGAATGCTATAAGAAAACACACGTTTTATAACCAAAGACGCGATTAAATAAAAGAAGACACTACGAAAGGTTATACTATACTCTTATATTTTTTAATGAGATACCATGAGCTTGAAGCACTATGGAAATGTACCCGAATAATCAAAAGTCTTAGAGACTAGTCTGCTCAGGTTTCATAGAGGGCCTATGTGTCTATGGATCACTAAAATTAAACGGTGCTTCAACAACTAGGGCATAAAAACACAATCCTGGTCGTATCAATGAACCTGGTAGTAAACTTCTAACAGTGTTACTATTTACTTGAATATATATAAGCCCAGACAAATAAAAACTGATTCCGACAACAAAAAAACGGGGTAATCACGTGATGATCTACAGGAAGACAAGATGGCGACGTTTATGCCGAGACCGATATTTTTCGCCGTTTTATACCCTTTATTACTTTTATTATTTCTTAAATGCCGCTCACTTTTCAGCCATATCAGAAATAACGTGATGGTGTGTATTCAAGATTTATTTACAGGTCGCCTCCGCGTCTTCACGACAACATACAAGGTGTCGACCTGCCCCTGTGACATTTCAGAGGGAAAATATTAATTTTGAGCGAAAGTAGGTCAAATTTTCCCCGACTTCCCGGGTATTTGCCAAAGATATAATTTAGATCCAAATAGACCAGTGCACGGTGGCCAAGGAGACCTTAATGTGCACTGGTAAGACAATTCAAAGACAAATTCAAGTCTGGACGCAGCTCCGCCAAGGGAGTGCAGCTCACGACTCTGCCTTTATGGCCACTCTCGTCGTCACCGGCTGTCGTCTTCACCCCCTAGACGGTTTCCCCACTGCGTTTAGCGCACTGGGTACCGCCGCCCGGGTCCCCTCTCTAAGGCCACCCCCTCGATGTTTCTGTTATCATCACCAGGTCCGCCCCGTATGACCTCCACAGTGGTAAGCCCGCTATCCCGCTGTTCCCGGCCCTCTTCAGACGGGACTTCTGGCACTCTTGATGATAAACAGCGGTTGACAAGACCGCTGCATATTGGAGAAGACAGCGAGCCTAGCAGTATAGAAGACGTCCGGCTCGAGGGTTGGCGGACTCAGCTGGATGAGAAGAGCCGCCCGCAGAAGTTCCCCTCTATAAGGAAATATGTACAGGTGAGAAAATCTTCTGCGGGTGACTCTCGCCTCGGTCGCGACGCGCACGCTCTAGCTGCTGACCAAGAGAAATAACGTGATAAGCGTTTATTTCGTATTAATATTCGCTCTATATCTCGACTTTTCTCGCAACGAAATTGCATAGCGGGATTACAAAATTACAGCTCCCGCTTAGAAAATTCGTAGCGAGACAAGTCGAGATAAAAAGCGAATACTAATGCGAAATAAACGCGTATCACGTTCTTACATATGGCTTAAAATTAAACAAAAGAAATAAAGGGTATAGAACGGCGAAAAATTCCTGTTTCGGCACGGACGTCGCCGTCTTGATCGTCACGTGATTACCCCCTCTGGTACATTTGTCAGTGGTTTTATTTCGCCATTTATGAAGAGGGGCCGGGCCTTTAGCTTTGGATTGGGAATGTTTCAAATAATATTGATTCCTTATATTAAACTTATAGCTTTATTGGGAAATTAACTAAATGTTAAAAACAAAAATATTTTTGGAATCCTTCAATTGAGAATTTTAGACAGTCATTTGGGACAAATATATACTGTTTAAGATTGCGAATGGGACCGAGCTTTGGAAACACATTGTACCAAAAAACGCATAAAAGCTCGAAGAACCAAGATTCCTTATGGTGTTATTGTTCGACATTAAGAGCAAGTTTCGATAAATTTCAAGAGATAACATGAAAAAACATGACCAAAATAACCTACGCCACGAATAAACAGAATTGTTGATAGAACACTAGCAAGTTATAGTTTGAAGGTAAGGTACTTTAGTTAATCACATTATTAAAATGTCTTGCACTTTCGATTTCAAGATCCAATAAACTAGTGTGTCTGAATGATTTATAAGATGTGTTTAGAAGTGCATTTTCAATTTTCACTAACATTCTACTTCCAGGACGAATTAAATATGATAAGCGTTTACATTCACCACGAACAACTAACGCAATAAAACACACATACTGACATAGAATGTTCGGTTATATAGAAAAATGCATGCACTTTCGATTTCAAAAAACATTCGAAAGGAATTTCTGAGTAGTAAAGTTTTACGATTGGTTTGCATTCGCAGTTAATATTAATCAAATTATAATTTGATATAAGATATATGTGTCTTTATACGTAAATACAAGACAGAAATAACAGTAAATCTACTTACGGACAAAATGTACGCGAATGGAATTTCCCTGGTGTAATAATCTCGCTTAACTACTTCCGTCCACGGTTAAGTGGTTTACATATAGTCATTCTTTAAATAGATCACGAGTTTCAATAACACATAAATCATTTAGCGCTGTAAATGTTAAGCTTACCTTTAATGTGTAGAGTTAATGGGCAAAATTTGAATACAAAGGGAGCTTTTATGACTCATCCGGTACTTGTAATGTTAATCCTACTAATCATTATCTCAGCACAAATAGAGATCATGTTTTGCCTTCAATAACATTCTCCTGGAGGTTAACAAGAATTTCTGTCCGGATAATGTGTCTGAAGTTTCATTATGATTTTAATGATTGTATTCCCATATAAGACTGTGACGTAATAACCTGACCTAATTAATATTTGAGAAAATCATTTCTTTACAAAAAATAACAATTTCATGGTTTGGCCTTATGTTTATAAAAACAACGATTAGATAAAGTTATGACTCTTGGTCACTGCACTTCTCCTAGTTGCGGTCTGTTTATATTCAAAGTTAAAAGTAAATCCCTTCAGTAGATTAAGCGTTATGCTCCGGACACAAATTTACGTTGAAATTAAATAAAGGCAGATAATTTTAAAAAAATAAGGTAGATATAGTTATGGTTCTTAGTCACTGCACTTCTCCTACTTGCCATCGGTTTATAGTTCAAGTTTCAAGTAAATCCCTTCAGTAGATTTAGAGTTATGCTCCGGACAAAAAATAACTCGGAAATTATATAAAGGGAGATAATTCAAAAACTAAGATAGATAGAGTTATGGTTCTTGGTCACTGCACTTCTCCTAGTTGCCATCTGTTTATATTCTAAGTTTAAAGTAAATCCATTGAATAGATTTGGAGTTATGCTCTGGGAAAAGTTTCGGACGGAAGGACGGACGGACGCCCAGACGGACGGAGACTATAACTATTTCCCCTCCGAAAAATAGTTCGGCGGGGATAATAAAACGCATTTTACCTATACTATATCACTATATTTTTAATATTAATTTATTCATTTTCATACCAGCACCTCATATGTCCATTTTGTGAAATGTAAACCCGATAAAATAAAGTGATATGTAGTTTCTGTAGTCAAAAAAGAAAACCACTCAAAATGCATTCTTGTCCGAAAAAAATAACTCATAATTAATCGCAGTAGTAAATTAAATAAATACCCCTGAATTATTGTTAAACAACTATATATATCGCGTATTAATGTTTTATTTTGGAATACATTTAATAATATACATCGTTTTGTAACGTTACACTTTTTGTTGGAAATAAACTGATAGGAAAGCCTAATTATGTCGTGTTCTGAGAAAACTGGGGATAATGCTTGTGTGTAAAGAATCGTCCCAGATTAGCCTGTGCAGTCCGCACAGGCTAATCCGGGACGACACTTTTTGCATAAACTGGATTGTCGGTAAGAAGAGACATTATTTAAACGAAAAATTCCATAAAAGCGGGAATTGTCGTCCCTAATTAGCCTGTGCGGACTGCANTCAACAGAAATAAATCGAGATGAAAACTGTTATGAACTGGTGTTTGTTTCTACGCGTTCCCAACGAACAATACTGTGTTATTACGTCACACGGGACTCAAAGACTCGAACGAATACGTTATAAAATGTTCATTTGGGAAAATCTTTATTAGTAGCGAGGATAATACTAATAAAGCATGCATAAATATAAGAATACAACATTCGCGTTTATCAGTTTACTGCCGTATAAGTAGACATTACATGGCATGTTTCTGGATGATGAGGTCCTTTCGAATACACGCATGATCAACGTACTTCTTACATGACCGTCTTCTAAATCTGAAAAACAGTTAACCGGTGAACGATGTCGTCTGGGAATAACAGATACGTTATCTCAAGAGTACCACCGAAAAAGCTAGTTTGCACGCTATTACAAATTATGTTATAGTAAATGAAGGCACTACTTTTTGCATTATTCATAAACCTTTGGCGTGAATCTGTGCAATGTTAGAGGCGAAGAAATAATTGGTTTCGATGTTAAAACAGTGGTAGCAGCATGCTCATATGAACCTCGGTCTGGGAAAACAGGGATTTATGAATGTGCATAAAGTTTCGTTCCAGATTAGCTTGTCCGATCCGCACATGATAATTAGGGGCAACACTTTCCGCCTCCACTTTTTGCGTTAAAAAGAGACCTCTTTACACGAAAAAATCCATAAAACGGTAGGTTTCATCCCTGTTGAGCCTGTTTGGACTGCATAGGCTAATCTGGGATGACAATNACCGAATTTTCGCACACAACCATTCTCAGTAAAAATTGTACAAGACTCTCCTACCTGTCGGGTGAAAACCACTACCAATTTAACATTTACATAACGTTCATACTATCTTTTTTATTGTATACTATAAACGTTTAGTTTTGAAATATTAAGTTATTAAGACAGCAATAGTAAGATTCCTTTTAAGACTCACCAAACAATTTATCTCTGACGCAAACAATGTGCAGAAATGAAGAGTTATGCACTATACACTCATCTTTATTTGTATACTCAGTTTCGTGATCAGTGGTGTATGAGTTATACAGTATACAGTTGTGTTCTAGTTTTAGTAACAGTGACCTGACCTTTGACCTCTNTTCATGATCAGTAGTTTATGAGTTATACAGTATACAGTTGTGTTCTAGTTTTAGTAACAGTGACCTGACCTTTGACCTCTGGTGAAACCGAAAGGTACTGCATTATTCCCACATGGCCCTGTGGAAGTATATTTTCAACATTTTTTAGTTGAATTGCAGGATCCAGTTATATCATATTTACTTTACTAGATATTAACGTTTTTACGGACTGACGGACAGACGGACTGATGAACAAATGATGGATTGACAGACAGACATACAGAAAACATATGGATGTGTAAACCAAGTGCCATTATACTATCTGTACTTTTAGAGTTATTACAGTTAATATATTGGAAATGATGGACAAACGGACAAACATATATGTATATTTAATGTGCTATCCAAGTTTCATGATAATATCTTATGTAATTTAGTTATTGAAATTAAAATGTGTGTTATATATTTAGTAACAGCGACATGACCTTTGACCTCTGGTGAAAAAATGGTTGTGCATAACTCTGACATTGCCCTTTATGTGTATACAAATATTCTTCCGCGTAACGTAAGCAATCGCAAGAACACATTTTTAGGACGGACAGACTGAAAGACGAATGTTCGGACGGACAGACATGACGGACGGAGGGTTAATCTAAAGAAGCCAGCCCCCGGTGAAACCGTGAGGTCACTTTTAACTGACGTCTGTAACTGACGTCTGATGAGTTATTCTTGTGCGCTATAGTTTCCCGCAAAGGAATTAAGACAACCATACAATTTAATGTCAAAAGCTTTAACGGTTTTGAAGCTTGAGACACAACTGAATTATTGGGCCACTATGGTCCTAGACTGTTTACCTGNCCTGATATTGTGATATTGTGCAAGCAAATTGATTCAAGTCAAATTGTTTGCACAAAATATCAAAAAAATATGCGTATATATTGGACAATTATTGTTTTCATTAAAACGATATCTCACATATGAATTTCCAAAGAGATGGAAATTTTTTTTTATCAAAAATGTTTGTTCATGTCAAGTAACCAAATGTCTTTACAATACAGAAAAAGACAAACAATACAAATGTACCCATAAAATTGCTAAAGATGTGGTTACCGCCTTGGAGNAACCAAATGTCTTTACAATACAGAAAAAGACATACAATACAAATGTGTCCATAAAATTGCTAAAGATGTGGTTACCGCCTTGGAAAGGCGAATTAAAGCATTTGGGGTATAAACCCATAGAACGGTAAACATAACCTCACGATTATCACGGAGTTCATCACACCGCACATAAGTGTATCTACACATTCAATAACACAAAAAATACATGTATGGCAAGCATGGTTGTTGCTCTTATTCAACTATATTTTTTTCACAAAATTCATTCTCAAGCAACGTTTTCATAGTGTAAGGATGCATTTTATTTACGTTCTATACAATTATAATTATCTGGATGNCATAGTGTAAGGATGCATTTTATTTACGTTCTATACAATTATAATTATCTGAATGATGACATTGGAACGAACTTGATTCTAAAAAACAAATCTAGTTTCAGAAGACAAACGTTTTGTGAGAAATTAAAAATTGTAGTGGAAATGTTTCTGTATCCGTTACTCCAACAACAAGAACACGAACTGAAAACATCAAATATTTCAACAGTTACACACATAATGGAACATTCGAATTCAACCATACACCATTTAATTCAAGTGAAATAATAATATGCGTCATAAAATACAATGAATTTTGCATAGATTTCCAGTGATGAAACTGTAAACATTAATGAATGTTTACGTAGGACACAGATGACTCGATAATCCACTTGATTGCACAACACCCGACCCGGTGCAATAGATATATCTATGCGCTTATAATTATTTCTGCAAATTTTATTAACTCTAAAGGAGTCGTGTTCGTAATTTAATGCGACACAATCAAAACATTTTTCTTTAACAAAAAGCCCTTACTTCATTAACTTTAATATTATATGTTCACATACATTTACAGATGCTAATGAATACGATAATATTTCATCACTTCTCTAGCTGTTCAGGATTTTGAGTCCATGATACACTGGTCCATAAATTATATTGATTGCCTAATATGGCCATAACTCTGCAATTGTCANGATGCTAATGAATACCATACTATTTATTCATCACTTCTCTAGCTGTTCATGATTTTGAGTCCATGATACACTGGTCCAAAAATGATATTGATTGCCTAATATGGCCATAACTCTGCAATTGTCATGAAAACAGCACCATATAAGCCATTTGTTTTCTCTATAACCTCATTAAGTAACGCGTTTTCCATTTCCGTTTTCGGAGAAAGTCCATTAGCCAATGTGCGAACGCATCTTGAAACACGTCATTTTGCTCTCCTTACAAAAGTGCTGTTTAAAATTCAACGTTTCACATAATTCTGCGCTTTGTATATGTTTCCGACGGTCGGATAGTGAGGACGAGTAATGTGAACTGAGGACGAAGGTTGAATGGTCAGTCGGTTTGTCCGTTGACAATTCATTGCCGCACGATATCTAGAGAACGCTTTACTCTACGATCATGTAGGTTGGAATGCTAGGGGGGGGGGTCCTTTCGATTTTGACTAGTCTCGTGTTATAGAAATTAAACAAGAAATAAAACAACCTGGGTTAACACAGGTTTTTATTATGATGATTTTATGGTCTTCCAATGGTCGCAGTTTAAACATAAAAATGTATGTTTTTTAATTGAAATGTTGTTATATACTATGTCATGAGCATACTGAGTTGTCTTTTGGTGTTTAATTGNATGTTATGGTCTTCCAATGGTCGCAGTTTAAACATAAAAATGTATGTTTTTTAATTGAAATGTTTTTATATACTATGTCTTGAGCATACTGAGTTGTCTCTTGGTGTTTAATTGTAATGCCCTTTACGATTAAGAATAAGTGAGTACGTTTTCGGAGAAAGTCCATAAGCCGGTGTACGAATTGGTTCCTTTCCATTAGTGATGTTATATTTCTGGAAACAAAGACTCCAGACCTTATCCATTTTATGAGAAACATGCAAATTTCTTTTAGTTAGACACGCACACAATAATGATAAATAGCCAAATTTCTGGACATTAAACGTGCAGCATAAACATGATAAATATGCATACAGAAAACCACGCACCAATGGAATGANTTGTATTTCACGAACATTAGCAAGCGTTGTATTAGACAATATTCAACAGAAATAAATCGAGATGGAAACTGTTATGAACTGGAGTTTGTTTATGTGTGTCTTCAATGAACAATATTATAAATTACGTCACAGATGGATTGATAGACAGACACACAGAAAACATATGCATGTGTAAACCAAGTGCCATTTATACTATCTGTACTTTTAGAGTTATTACAGTTAATATTTTGAAAATGATGGACAAACATATATGTATATTTAATGTTTAATCCAAGTTTCATGATAATATCTTATGTAATTTATTTATTGTAATTAAAATGTGTGTTATATATTTAGTAACAGCGACATGACCTTTGACCTCTGGTGAAAAAATGGTTGTGCATAACTCCGACATTGCCCTTTATATGTATACAAATATTCTTCCGCGTAACGTAAGCAATCGCAAGAACACATTTTTTAGGACGGACAGACTGAAAGACAAATGTTCGGACGGACAGACATGACGGACGGAGGGTTAATCTAAAGAAGCAAGCCCCGGTGAAACCGTGAGGTCACTTTTAACTGACGTCTGTAACTGACGTCTGATGACTTATTCTCGTGTGCTATAGTTTCCCACAAAGGAATTAAGACAACCATAAAATTTAATGTCAAAAGCTTTAACGGTTTTGAAGCTTGAGACACAAATGAATTATTGGGCCACTATGGTCCTAGACTGTTTACCTGTGTAATGTTTTTGTGTGTACATGTTATATTGCTCATAACATCTGTTTTAACCATGTTACCCCCAATGCATAGCCAGCTTGATCCATTTGAACATACTGAGAAGAGGACTTCGATATGATGGTCACATTTTAAATACTATTATCAACGCAGTGAGCTTTGTGTTGTTTCGTTTTGAGTTTTTGCAATATAAGTGTATTTAAACATTTAACTTAAAATATTGACCACAGGAGCATATTTAAACAAACTTATTAGAGGACCACTATATTGTGGTCCATGCCAAATAATAAACTGTTGTCTTTGTTGTTTAAGATATATTTTTTTTTAAGTAATTGTGTGAATAAAGTGTATAGAACTGTTAGACACGAACCTTTGGGCGTGGCGTGTTTGACCCGATTGGGTATGATTTATACTCACACATCACAACATATCTATGTTTGTTACATATCCAATACCAAGGCTCTATGACTTGTGGTTTCAGAGTGAACAGTTATATGTCAACATAATTGTATATAGAGTAGATGACCATTGGGTTGTNAGGCTCAATGACTTGTGGTTTCAGAGTGAACAGTTATATGTCAACATAATTGTATAAAGAGTAGATGGCCATTGGATTGTGGCCAGTGAGTAATCATTCTTTAAAGTCTATATCAAACAGTTCATCCCCATTTACCAATTTCGATTCCGCGTATCTCATTGTGAACACACTTTGTAAATACCTATAAACAATGTTGCACTCAATATATCACATATGTACCTTGTTGAGGAAGAGAGAAAATAAAAATAAAAATATTTTGATAAAGAAAGTGCATATTAGATATGAGGAGCTTGGGTTGCTTTAAACCCTAAAAGCGTGATTCGAACAAACANGCACTCAATATATCACATATGTACCTTGTTGAGGAAGAGAGAAAGTTAAAAAAAATATTTTGATAAAGAAAGTGCATATTAGATATGTGGAGCTTGGGTTGCTTTAAACCCCTAAAAGCGTGATTCGAACAAACATTATAGAGGACCACGGGCGAAGGACAAAAAGCGAAAAAAAAACAACTCACGATAAGCATTTTGTGCACAGAAGAACTAANATTAAATGTCTGCATGTACATTTGATGCAAAAAAGAAGCCCGTTTGGTTTGTTATTAATTATGTGGTAAGTGTTCAGTGAGTTCAGCTTGCACAGAAACCGTTTTAATTCCCCATTGTTTTGTATGGCCGTTCTAAAGCGGTTAACGCAGTTGTTTTATGTTAAAAGTAAGAGTGCAAATACGAAGGAAGTGGATAAGATAAACATTTCTCTCCTATAAGAATTTCTGTAGTTTTATTGCTTGTTTGATAAATACCGTTTAAGAAATCTCTTGATTTCGTAATCTGTCGATTAGGTATAAAAAGTTCACAACAACACTGGTTATTCTAATCGGTTTTATCCATAGCAACTGTGTCAAATAAATGCTTTTTGGTAATGCAAAACCCATTGACAAGAGGAATGTGTCCGCATGCACACCATATTTAAGAAATTAAATATTTTGGAAAGGACTTGTCAGGCTGCGGGCGAATAACAAATAACAACAGCATATGCTTTTTTTCTCTCGCAACACATCTGTGTTTTAGGATGCAATTGGTTAGCAAATACGGTGCTTTTAATAAAAGTTCGTTACCGTATATGACGTAAATGAAGTGCGTTTTCTTTCTGATATCGGCTACTGCTTTAGCGCATGAGGAGAAAATGCGAGCGAACATCAACAAATGAAAAGCATTTTTAATAAGAATTCGTTTTGACACCAATGCAAATTCGCAGCGCATGCGAAGCGATNGAGAATTCAACAACAAACGGAATATGGACCAATTTCTAGGACGCGCATATATTCGGTACGATGTGTTTTTTTTTCCGGATATAGCAATTGCAAAAGCATGTGAGCCATCGCAAAGACCAGAAAAAAATACCTACCCTACCTAATGTTTTTCAGCCGTTTCCCGAAACACACAATTTTTATTGTTTGGCCCTAGCGACCAACTTCTGCTAAAACCTCTTGATGTATTGTCTCTATTACGGCTGCACTTTTCGCCACAAATGAAGCACTGTGATTTCCAGTCAAAGTTCTCAGAAGTGGACCTCGTCTTAAAAGGTGTTCTTGTGTTTTCCTTGTCATCCATTGTTGAGTCATCTAAGGACCATCTGGGCCTGAAAAACAGAAATACATATGAAATCCTTTGCAGAAAAATAGAGAATTTAAAATGACATTAATGTTCTACTTCCAATGATCATGTTTAAGAGAAATCATATTATGATATTTATGAATATCATTATCATTGTCATAACAGACAAGGATCACCACATGGTTGTCATATATGTCTTCAGTACTCTCCTATGCTTCATATTTTTGAAGCAAACAAAAATCGTCTTTGTTTTAATAATAATTATTACTTGCCTGTGTTCTCATTTTAAGTACATTTATATCTAACTATTTAGTAAACACAAACCTCTTTAATAAATGACTGTAATAATGGATCAACAGAATTACAATTAACAATACATACTTTCTTACTTTGCAGTCATAGTAGATCTTTAAGCTCCCTCCAGATGTAGCCATGTTTTCTTCCCCGAAGACTGTGGCATTCCCTAGGCTGATGAAGTTCTTTTGTTTAACCTACTAATATATTCCAAACAATAGTTGAGAATAGGCAGAAATTAACATATATTAGGCATACACAATAATTTATTAATAGAAAACAAATATATTTTTTTTTTCAAATAAGTTAATTTACAAGATAATAAAATGAGTGAAAAGAATGTCCGCTGACTAGTACCTATCCGAGTACTACTCAAGTTTTGGAAAAACAAATATTAGCACCTCTTATGAAATAAAAAAGACGGTGAAGGTTTCATGTAAGGGTTTCAAATTTTCACGCACACAACTTGTGCATGTATTCAAACGGATTTTAATAAATATCTGTGATGAATAACATCAATGACATTGCAGACACATTTCCTTGTGATGATGTTTGAGAAAATGTTTTATCAATTAAAACCTGTAAACATAGCATGTAGTTATGAAACGAACAATAAATAAACATGTTAANCAAGTATGGCTTTCAATATTTTGTGTGGGTAATTTGACAGTTTAAAACTTATTAGATTATAATGTCCGCTTACTAGTACCTATCCGAGTACTACTCAAGTTTTGGTAAAAACAAATATTAGCACCTCTTATAAAATAAAAAAAGACAGTGTAGGTTTCAAGTGAGGGTTTCAAATTTTCATGCACACTACTTTTGCATGTTTTCAAACGGATTTTAGTAAATATCTGTGATGAATAACATCAATGACATTGCAGACAAATTTCCTTGTGATTATGTTTGAGAAAATGTTTTATTAATTAAAACCCATAAACATAGCATGTAGTTATGTAACGAACAATAACTAAACTAAATAAACATGAAAAATACTTACCAAATTTAATGTACATGGGAATGAAAACTGTGAAAATGACAAAACAAGTTTAACATTGGTGTCTGCTAACTTTTAAGTGTATGGTAAATTTATATCAAAGGGGAGTAACTCAAAAATGTTTAGTACCTAAAATCAACTAATTCTTTATATTATTATAGTTGTCATAGCTTTCAGAGTTTAAAGTTGACACAGTTGATAAAAATGGTATATAATTTCATTAAAATCAATAACATATTACTGGTATAAAATCATTATTTAAGTTTTAAGCTATGAATTAACACAATGTATCAAATGAAAGTACAGTTACAAATCACTTCATCAATTAAAATATTATTTCATGATATCTGGATCGTATTCTTGAAAATAAAAGTTTTCTTTTTCATTTGTTTTAAAGGATATTAATACACTTATCAATTTTACCTGATTTTAAGTACATTCTAATCAAATACTTGATAGTTATACATAAAGATGTTAGACTTTGCCCCCAAAATTGGAGCATTTTTTTCCTTATTTTCAGTAAAATATGCACACAAATGCATTCCATTACATGGTAATAGGCAAATAAAGCATTTAAGATACACACCCCTTTCATTTAATGTTGATTTAGAAGGAGGATAGCAATTTTACCCACATAAAATAAAAGTTGTAATGTATACAGTGAGTAAGACCATTTTGGCGGCCATCTTGGACGCAATCTTGGATTTTGAAGCCCTCCAGCACTTTTCGAAAAAATGAAATCTCATACCATAATCTACAGACCCAGACGAACATTTCTGTATATAAAACTATTTGTTTATGATCAGTGGCAAGTTACTCCCCTAAATAAGCGACTTATGTGTGCCTGTTTGCAGCACTACATATAATGAACACTATTTTGATGCCTGCGTTGTCAGTTAGTAGGTAATATATATTTCCTATAGGCTGTCGTGTCAGATTTTTTTATCCTTTGCTGACCCGGCGTAGGAATATAGAAATTGTAAGGTCGTTCCGTGTGTGCATGTGTGTGTCTGTCCGTCACACTCTTCTATTCCCAACTCCCCCTACAATTGCATAAAACTTGTACAGAAAAATTATCCTTAAGTGCTACTGTGCATGATGTTAAGTTTTTTGATTACTTCATTTTATAAAAGGAGTTTGTCCGCTTTGTTTAAAATTACATATAAAAGCTTCTGTGCTATACTCTACCTACATTTTGTGTGTGATGTTCGTTGAAAATGTTACAGATTTATTATCTTCAAGTGCTGCAGCACATTATGTCAAGGTTGCGCGATGGCATCTTTTACGAAGTATTGCATAGTTCAAAATTACATATAAAAAGCTTCTGTGAGCAACTCCTTCATTTTAATTGCAATTTCCGTCAAACGTTTACAGAATAGTTATCTGCACGTGCTATTGCACATATTGTCAAGGTTTTATGATTGCATTATTTTTCGGTTATTGCCTTTTGTGTACAATAACATATTAAGGCTTCTTTGCGCAAGTAATTCATTAGAAAATTCTTACAGATCATTTTTGACAACCATTCATTAATGGCAGGGGATATCCTGTTGTGTCAGTTTCTTGTTTTGTTGGACGTAGCTTGTCAAATATATAATTGCTTGCATAATGAATATTACATACACATTAATAAGCATATAAACTTACTTATTTTGTTGCAATTTGGTAACATCAAAAGAGTTATTACAATAGTTTATTTTAAGTGTTACAGTGCATATTTTCAAGGTTTCTGCAAATGTATTATATTTAAAGGACATATTGTCGTTTGTTAAAAAATTGCATATAAAAGCTTCTGTGCACAACTACTACATTTAAGGTGCGATTTTAGTCTTGTACAGAATATTTACCTCAAAGTGCTACATCGCATATTGTCAAGATTCTTAATTGCGTGATTTTTTAAATGAATGTATGCCCTTGTTTTATTTACATGTAAAAGCTTGTGTTCCGAACTCCTACATTTTGTGTGCGATTTTTGTCAAACTTTAATGGAATAATAATCTCCAAGTGCTACTGCCCATATTGTCAAGTTTGTGCGATAGCATTATCTTTCAAGGAGTTATTGTCCCTTATTTTAAATAAAATATAAAGGCCTTTTTGTCTAACTCCTGAATTGCGTGTTCAATTGTTGTCTAACTTCTACGTAATAATTATCTCCATATCGCATATTGTCAAGGTTATGTGATTGCCTTTTTTTTAAAGAAGTTATTTCTCTGTTTAACATTACATATACAAGCTTATGTGTTAAACTCGTACATTTTGTGTGCGATTGTGTTTCAAACTTTTACAGAATATTTGTCAGCAAATGCAAGTGGTATTTTGTTGCAATTTGTTATGAAATCAATGGACATATGGTACTTTTTTTTTGTAAAAAGACTTATGTCAAAGTTTACTTTGAAAAAATAATTGCTAGTGATGAAATTTGTTATTAAATTTTATGAACATAAAAATGTATAAGACAAATGGTTAAATTTGGCTACACAACAGCTTGTCCAGTCTGTAACAGTCATCAAATTTGAAAACAATTTACCACAAAGAAAATAAAACGCAGGTGGGTGTATCACCTGTCTCAAATCAGAGATTCAGGATTCACGTTTTCAAAGCAATCTGTGTCAATAAAGGCTGTTTCACATCACAGTAAAGGTACATACAATCAAAATGCTGCGCTGTTATTCGTTTTATAATTTGAATTCATGTTTAATATTACAATACCAACAATACAATATTTTAGCATTTAAGTTTTTATTGCAATCTATATAAATATATGCTATCAATATAATCTATATCATATGCTTCACATAACATTTAAGCTACATACAATACAATTCTCAGTTATTATATTATACATAATTACAAATGAAAAAATGTGTATAATATTTATACTAGAAGAATAAGTTTACATAATAATATGATTAAAATGGGAACAGTTATTATAACACTTATTCTCAGTTATTATACATTTTTCATTTGTTATTATGTATAATATAGTAATACAATATTTATACTACATGTAGTACAATCATTTTACATAATAATATCATAAAAATAGGAAAATAACATAGCAATACTTCTAACCAAGGCATGTATTATAAAACATGGAAAGCATATTGATAGTGCGATATTCAAATAACAATACAAATATATATTGTCCGGTTAGTTTACTTGACTAAGTAAGAAAGAGCCAATTAAAGTGTAGTGAATTTTACAATGGTAATACTAATATATACAAAAATGTAAATGAAATGACAAAACAAGTATACTACAGATTGCGTAGGTAAGTATACGAATACATAGAACAATGGAACAAGACTGCATTGTTCATCTCCTTTGAACAATTAAAATAATATTGAGGAACAATGGTATATTTATTATGTGCACTTATTGTTTAAATTAGTGTCATAATCAATATTGTATTATAAAATATTAAAGGTGCTAATTGAGTTTGATGTGATTTATTTATANGCAGAAAACTTCAATTGTCGCGATATTGCGCCCATGGCTAAATTGGTTAAAACATGAATCAGTATTATTTCTCCTTTGAAAATTATTGTGTACATATTTATTGCATTAACAACGTTTTATTTAAAAGAAAACATAAATTATGGACATAATATGTCCGCAGCATCAATAAAATAATAACTAAGCTTCAATTAACCACCCTTAACTCCTACAGAAATTGAACTGGAATTTTAACAAATTAGCCTGTATTTAAATTATCTCCGAATGAAGCCATAAGTGTTTATTTCATTAATTTCATTGATGAGTTGTACTTGCGCACATGAAATCCTAACGTGCGAACGTGCATTTTTTTCGGATGTCAACTCCATGCCACCGTACTCCCAAGTGCTGCTTGTTTAAAACAAAAGTCACATAAAGCAGCCTTTTAAACATCGTTACGGATTTCAGAGGGCCTATATTGGTCATGATAAAGAAGGGAATAGCTGAATAATAATAGTAAATGACGGCATTGCAAAGTGGTGTTTTGAAATTTTTAGAAGACGTGGAGGCAATAACGGAAGTTTTTGTTAAATAAATAAGACTGATAAACATACAATTATTTTAAATCAATCTTATAAATAAATGACATATTTCGTTTAGCGATTGCAATGTTTGATCAAAGTAAACCGGGCCAATTATACATTAGTTGTGTGGCTATGTTTTGCGATAAAGTATTACTTGAATGTATGCACTCATAATTCGCTTTTGATTTGATAAACAAAGTAATTTAATATGGATAACATGTTTAAATGATTCTGTCTGGTGCAAACTTAACAAAAAAGCCCATCAATAAAATGGTCCTAACAGCACGGGGTGTAATAATATCAATGTTCCTTGTGTTGGAAATAAAAGTGTTATTTTCGGAACGATTAACAAGCGTGCGGCCCTCTTACCGACAGAGACGCGCCATAGAGTGGGGACCGGATATTGCCGGCCCTTACTGCGCCAAGCGGGCGCCGCAGTGCTGCCCGGACCGACTGGACGAGTACTCGCTGCCCATCTTGGATACGCTTTGTTTTTGCGACGACTTCTGTGACCGGGAGCGCAGCGACTGCTGCCCGGACTTTCAATCCGTCTGCCCCGCAGGACAACTACATCGTATCCGATACGCGGTAAGTCTTTAAGAAACACTCCCGTGGTACTTATAGGTGACCTCTATTTGGAACGAAAAACATAGATAGGGTGATGGTCAGAATCCCAAATACAATAGAGAAAGCAGCATGTATATGTAGAGACTCGACCGATGTGCACCAATATGTATATCTTTAGAGCCTGAATTCACGGAGTTCCTGATATGATATACGTGTACATACAATGGCATACACTCGTTTGCAATTGCATGTTTTTATTTTGTGATGTAAACATTAACAAATATGTTTTATAAATATTTTATTCACACCTTTCTTAACTGTAAAATAAAATAAAATAACGTTAAAGTTATAATAGAGGCAGACACATTAAATAAAGGATTATCTTTTCGCATAGTTGATTTCCTATATTACCTGTATCTATTTATGGAATTTAATCTTATGTGTACGACTATTAATAATAAATGGATGAACGTTGAAATTTATCGCATGTAATCAATCTAGAAGATTAAAATGGGTCACGATGAACCTAAACATGTTTGATATATTATATAGTCCACTTAGTTTAACAGATAAGCCATGAACCTCTTCACGGGGTTTCGCTTTCAATGCTACAATAAAAAAAGCAATTTTCACGTTCTCATTGCATGTATATTTAAAGTTTACAATTTTAAGAAGACGGATAAAACGCAAGTCTTTCTGTTCTTTAAACAATGTAATACTAGTTCTTTCCAATAAGATGTTAATACAAGTTTCACTTGAATGCATGTACAATTGAGTCATCAAGTTTAACCAAAACATATATTTGTTACCGTTATACGACATGTAACTTTCAATCACTGTTTACTGATTCTTAAGTCACGCCTACTTGGAACTTTTTTTTTCGTAGGAATGTCGAATATTAACGTTATTATAATATATGATATACACATTGAACAATATGTTTTATACAAGTTTCATTTGTACTTTGTAAATGGCAAAAAATGAACATATCATCGACGTGATNAATATACTATACATGTGTATGTTTACACCGAGAAGTATATTTACTAAAAATTGAGTATTTGAAAATCCGAATGAATTGACACTCATTTTGTGTCGTTTTTTATGCCTACTGATGCGAGAGGCATACAGCGATTGGCCTGTCCGTTTGTTCGTTTTTCCGTCCGTGTCTCTGTCCATCCGTCCGTACGATGTGTATCATATGACACGTTTGGTCTTACAATAAACATGATTCATACGAATCTTTGATACATGTGTATTGTCTTCGGACACTGTCAGCACACCCACATCGCCATTTACTCCTCTTCACCTAAACAGTAACGTACTTTTGGTCTTTAATCAATTCAGAACGTCCTAAATCTCGGTTAAAATAACATTATCACCTCATTGTGACCTTGACATTGACCTACCGTTGGACTTACCAGGCTCATTTAGAAGGTGCACATTCTTAGTAAACCCAATTGACGCGTCTCGTCTTACAGCAATACTATGTGCAACAAAGCTTTGATACTTGCATGTATGTTATCTATAAACAAACTCAGCACACTTACATCACCTGACATCATTTTGATCTTGACATTTAAATGTTTATGGCCTCATTAAAATTGACCAACGAATCAGTATATTGACAAGGCTTTCACCGTGGGTATAAGCGTTTATTGAACGCATCATCTTGTTTCTTTAAAAAGACAATGTTTAGCAATTCCACATCAAACTAGTTTAGTCTTAGTTTCTTAGCAAGTCCGCAAAATGTGATAATTACGTCCTACACATACATATTTATTTTTTTTTCCGACATTTTATCTTTTATTACATGATAAATAAATGCAGTTTTTAATAAAAATACATTGTTTTTCTTTCAATGCAATACGATCTCCAATATCTGTATTTACTGGGGTTAAGCAACAGACTCGCATGTTATACAATATGGGTGGGTAATAGAGAAAACACTGAAGTGTAGATGCGTATTTCGCATTGAGAATCGCGGTAACATTAAACTAATTTATCTAAATGTATAGATATTTGTCACTAGAAACCCTATACTGCTTACATATTGCATTCGGTGGGAAAAGCGACGACGAAATCACGCCATATTTGAAATTATAGCGCAAACAAAACGTACCGGGTTGGATCATATATGAATTTTGATTTCTTGGTTAGTAATGGTGAAACAGATCAAAATATAACATAGTATATCAAGATTTAAAAAAACACAAATTGGAAAACGGACCAGTACCAGTACTACACNTTAGTAAACCCAATTGACGCGTCTCGTCTTACAGCAATACTTTGTGCAACAAAGCTTTGATACTTGCATGTATGTTATCTATTAACAAACTCAGCACACTTACATCACCCGACATCATTTTGACCTTGACATTTAAATGTTTATGGCCTCATTAAAATTGACCAACGAATCAGTATATTTACAAGGCTTTCACCATGGGTATTAGCGTTTATTGAACGCATCATCTTGTTTCTTTAAAAAGACAATGTTTAGCCACTCCACATCAAACTAGTTTAGTCTTAGTTTCTTAGCAAGTCCGCAAAATGTGATTTTTAATAATTACGTCCTACACATACATATTTTATTTTTTTCCGACATTTTATCTTTTATTAAATGATAAATACATGCAGTTTTAATAAAAATACATTGTTTTTATTTCAATGCAATACGATCTCCAATATCTTTATTTACTGGGGTTAAGCAACAGACTCGTATGCTATACAATATGGGTGGGTAACAGAGAAAAAACTGAAGGTGTAGGTGCGTATCTCGCATTGAGAATCGCGGTTACATTAAACTAATTAATCCAAATGTATAGATAATTGTCACTAGAAACCCTATACTGCTTACATATGCGATATTGCATTCGGTAGGAAAAGCGACGACAAAATCACGCCATATTTGAAATTATAGCGAAAACCAAACGTTCCGGGTTGGATCATATATGACTTTTGATTTCTTGGTTAGTAATGGTGAAACAGATCAAAATATAACATGGTATATCAAGAATTACAAAAACACAAATTGGAAAACGGACCAGTACCAGTACTTCACGCAGGAATTCATTCAGAAAACTAAATTGATATGTGTAGGAAATCTGCATTTATGTATTTACGACGTTTTACAATGAACATTGTACAGTTTCAATTTCCTCAGTTCATAACCCATATTGCTAAGATGCTTTTTTAACCTTTGTATATATACACGATATTATCTCATAGTTATTTGATTTTAAATGTTTGTTAAAGCTCCACATGATAATCTTCATTGTTATCAAATACACATCAACTACATCCATACACCATAAAGAAAATAAATAAAACATAATTGTTCACAGTCGTAAAATGCTGGTATGTCTATTAAATTACATGTATATCTCATATGACAGCAAGTGTCTGATAGACATGTCGTCTGCCAAATGCTTAAAAGATTACAACAAGTATTTCAAGTACTTCCCGTGATTATTTAGTGCACTGTGGGATATTTGTCGGGTAATNCGTCTGCCAAATGCTTACAAGATTACAACAAGTATTTCAAGTACGTCCTATGATTATTTAGTGCACTGTGGGATATTTGTCGGGTAATTGATACAAACCATATAAAGTGTAGGCATTTACTTTCGACATATCGGCCACACTTACGTTGTTATATTTACAAAGTATCTAAATTATTGTTTGATAACAATGCTTAACATGATTGCTGAATAGACATGTGTCTTTTTTGTGTATAAACGTTCAGCAACATGTATGTTTACAAACACTAATCCTTTGGTCGTGATTTTGTTTGCTGTACCTTCACATGTCTCGTGATGCGTAAGCCATTTAAATGGCTGGGTAGTGCAATATTTGCAAATATTCTTATATAATATATAATATATAATATCAATGATTACCTAAGTAATACGCGTCACTTTGATAAAATATACAACTACTACTATGTCATTTTATACATGTAAATTGTGAAGGTCTTGAGAGCCGTCAGATTGGTACTCTTATATCATCAAACAATGCCGTACACCAACAATGTAGTCATTTACTTATTAAGCGTCGAACTGAGGATGTACTCCAAAATTTGAGTAGACTTTAAAATTGTGAACAAAAGCGTCGTTCTCGATTTACTTTGATAAACTACTCTAGCAAACATTTTTCTTTAATGAAATGTGATTTGAAATCTATCATATGTTTCATCTTGAGTAACCCCGCGTAAGGACTTTGCTCGTCTGGTATGTTCGGATAACAAACAGCGAATGCTTGTATGATGTTAACAAAATCACCAATATTTTATAATATATTTAAAACGATAATGTCGATTTAGATTGACACGCAGACGGTATACATGCCATAGAAGTATTATATCAGAATGTGTTCGTGCTGTTCCATATACATGTAATATAATAATTTGTAGTATGTTAAATGAAATGTAGTATTTTAAATGAAAACAAACAAGAAGTGATCAGAAAAATGTTACAAAACTTAATATAGATTATTAGATCGTTTTGATTTTAATGAAATATTAAGACATACATGAAATTAAACCACTAATCTATAGAGGTTAGATGGCGCCCGCGTTATGCTTAACACTTCTATACATTATTCTAAAGACTAGTCTACGATGGCACGGAGGTGTTGTCCGAAATATTGTGTGTGCACGTTCGCACGTGCAAATCTTCGCGTGTCAATCACTATATTGCAGAAAACTTCAATTGTCGCGATATTGCGCCCATGGCTAAATTGGTTAAAACATGAATCAGTATTATTTCTCATTTGAAAATTAATGTGTACATATTAATTGCATTAACAACGTTTTATTTGAAAGAAAACATAAATTATGGACATTATATTGGTTTATTCAAGATACATTAGACATTACAGTCCATGAGTTCACATATATATTGAATATATTTATACAAACAAAATGCATGCAAGTGGTCATCAATAAATACTAGTTCATGTCATGATAGATCATATACAAACTATATCAAGTTCTATACATATATTGTTAAAGGATACATGTATTTCAACATAATGTTAACATAAAGCACTATTGACAGCGAGAAGTCAACTTTTCTGACATGGATATTACTCAAAATAATATTTATAGACATTTCTTTGAATAAATACTTTGTGAACATAAGTTGCTAAATTTCTGTTAATTGTTTGGCTATCAGATTGCATTAACTCTTTAAATGTTAGAACATTTGGTTTTTTCCAGTAATATTGCTTTATGTATTTTTTTCTAATATTATTGTATAATGAACATTCAAACAAAAAATGAAATTCGTCCTCCAAGACATTGCAATTTTGACATTTTCTTTCCTGGTATGGTATAGATTCTAGTTATATGTCCGTAGCATCAATAAAATAATAACAAAGCTTCATTTAACCACCCTAAACTCATACAGAAATTGAACTGGAATTTTAACAAATTAGCCTGTAATTAAATTATCTCCGAATGAAGCCATGAGTGTTTATTTCATTAATTTCATTGATGAGTTGTACGTGCGCACATGAAATCCTAACGTGCGAACGTGCATTTTTTTCGGATGTCAACTCCATGCCACCGTACTCCCAAATGCTGCTTGTTTAAAACAAAAGTCACATAAAGGAGCCTTTTAAACATCGTTACGGATTTCAGTGGGCCTATATTGGTCATGATAAAGGAGGGAATAGCTGAATAATAATAGTAAATGACGGCATTGCAAAGTGGTGTTTTGAAAATTTTTAGAAGACGTGGAGGCAATAACGGAAGTTTTTGTTAAATAAATAAGACTGATAAACATACAATTATTTTAAATCAACCTTATAAATAAATGACATATTTCGTTTAGCGATTGCAATGTTTGATCAAAGTAAACCGGGCCAATTATACATTAGTTGTGTGGCTATGTTTTGCGATAAAGTATTACTTGAATGTATGCACTCATAATTCGCTTTTGATTTGATAAACAAAGTAATTTAATATGGATAACATGTTTAAATGATTCTGTCTGATGCAAACTTAACAAAAAAGCCCATCAATAAAATGGTCCTAACAGCACGGGGTGTAATAATATCAATGTTCCTTGTGTTGGAAATAAAAGTGTTATTTTCGGAACGATTAACAAGCGTGCGGCCCTCTTACCGACAGAGACGCGCCATAGAGTGGGGACCGGATATTNCAAATCAATGGTTCAAATCATTGTGCACCTTCAGTGTTTGATTCGATATTAAGTCCACATTGTTTTACAGATTAAACACGTAAGTCCCGGCGGAGGTTTGAATCGAATGTTACACTACAAAAAACTATAAATTTACACAACCATTGCAACTTAAATTTGAAGTTTACAATTTAAGTAGTCAGATAAAACTTAAGTCTGTCTGTTCTATAAATGAGCCGCGCTCTATGAAATGGGGGTTGAATGCATGTGAATAAAGTTTCGTCCCAGATTAGCCTGTGCAGTCCGCACAGCCTAATCAGGGAGGACACGTTCCGCCTAAATTGGATTTTTGCTAAGAAGAAAGTTTCTTCAAACGAAAAATATCATAAAAGCGGAACGTGTCTTCCATGATAAGCCTGTGCGGACTTCACAGGCTAATCTGGGACGACACTTAACGCATATGCATTAAACCCCATTTTCATAGAGCCCGGCCAAAACATATTATGACCTTTCAATATGTAATAAAAACAAAGGCATTTATTTCCATCATCATCGGTAAAAAGTTGGGTAAGTAGGTCGGCTAAAGGTATTTGTTGTTGCTATTTTTTAACGTCTCCAAATTTAATAAAAATTTGCACTTACATCAAGAAATATTCAAAATCTCTATTTAAAATTATATCTTAAATAAATGAAGGTCAATTTAGGGACAATGATCAAATGTAGCAAAAATGATTGTTAACTTCATAGTTTTTTAGTAACTTTACAAACATGATCGAAAACTCAACGTTGACAACCAAAACAACGTTTAGGGTCGGCACACTACATTAGAATCCGTCGGGTAAATGGAAACAAACAACCCATTTACGTGTCGATACATCGGTTTAGTTGCCCTTCTCGATTGCTATCGCTGTCAGTCACTTTATACAGCTTGAAATGTATAAGTTTGAAATATTAGCATTCCCTGCTATGTGTTAGTACGTTGAGTAATTAATGAGGTATTGCATGTGCTTTTTGCGTACTTGAGCGATAGAATATGCGACTTGAATAAGCGTACGTTTGCAGGGAAATACATCAGAATATAATAGTATTATATATATATTCCCCAGTTTAGTTGAAGTCAATATTTATTAACTTGACTAGCGAATTGTTATATCATAAATTAAATTTACTTATTGAACCAAAGTCCATTGCTTATTCTCTGTATTGCAATCTATTTGCAATTTCGATTCCTTTTTATACTTTAGAGGTCAAATAATTTTGTTATATGACAACATATGAATTCAATCAGGGAACGCGACGGAGTACGAATTTATACCACTGACGCAATCAGAGTTTATATTATATTATATATATATATATACATTTTATAACACACAGCCAACGAGTTTGTTTTATCTCATTAGCATATTAAACAAGCAGATTAAAAAATATAGGGGTATAATCGNAACGAGTTTGTTTTATCTCATTAGCATATTAAACAAGCAGATTAACAAATATAGGGGTATAATCGACGACTAATACACTATGCTCTTTTTTAAACAGATTATCTTTATTTTTATTAAGTATGTTTTTAAAGCTTGCCTAACATATACGTTTCTTTTCCTATAAATGATAGGCTTTTTTTAAATTAATTACACAATTGAGTCGGTTCATGATCATTTTTAACATGTCAGACGTTATTGTGCAATATTTTTAAATTGCAAAACATGCTAAATCAATTTACAGTTTTTTTTAGCTGATTGTGCAGCCTTTGTATAGTCATAGTCCCAAGGCAAAAATATTTTTAAAATAAATCCCATCCCGAAATTTCCAAATGACAGTTTGACTTTCAGATGTTATTAAATGCTATTTGGTGATATTTACAGATGCTGTGTTTTAAACATAGTCAATAAATAGCCCTGTTACCAAATGTCAGTGTAGCATTGAAGTCTTATATATTCGTGTTTTACATTTGAGAGGGGTTCTATTCTGTCTGAGGACACAAGTCACTGCAACATATGTACAACTTTTTTATTTCCCTATCCTCACTACGCGTGATAACAGTTTTTTCAAGAATTGTCTTGATATAATTATTTTATATAATATAAATTATAATTATATATCTATAATTTTAAACTAGTATATATAATAACATATAATTATATTAATTACACAATATTGATACAGTTCTAATAATTTATGATGACTGGTAATCCATGCAAATTACTTAACTGAATGTAGTTATGATACGGTAATAAAAGTTTATATTATATATATTTGAATAAAACAAATCTCAGATATATTATTAAATTATACAAATATAACTAACCGCAAAAACACATTTGATGATGTCTACACATTTTTTGTATTCCCTATAAAAATTGAATTCATACTAATTCATAATTTAAAATGTTTTTTTTAGCAAAGTACTACAAAAAAACTTCCCTGCGGTCATGCTGGCCTAAACTTTATATTGCCACTGTAATGAAGTTACAGAATCAAAGCTTATTGATGATTGTTGTTTTAAATTAATTACCTTGTGAATTGAAATGTGTCTAAGTTGGTGTCTGTAGCTATAGGGTTTCATGCCCGCTTCGAGGTTATATGTACACACTGTCCTCTTTCCTGCTCATGTAAAACGAGTACTGAAAAGAGACTAATGAAACACTATCAGTTCAATTAACATATTCTTGCTAATACTTACCTGGGACGAAAAATTCTACTTATCTCCGTCATAAAATGTGTTAAGTATATTCACACAAAAAAATATACTTTTTTTTGCAAAAATACTTGATGAATTGATATCTGAAAGCTTAAAACACAGTAGATCTACACTATCTGTGGGAAATAAAATGTATTTTCAAGTTGTTTAAATACATTCCCAATGCCAAATCATATTCATACTTCATATTCTGTTCACAAACTGTATAGTAATCTGGGAAAATGTTAGCCTGTCTTTGTATGTACTTGTCCCTTTAGCATGAGAAATTGTTCTGAAAACAATTAAACATGCACTTAAATGACAATATCCTGAAGGGTTTTCTTCACGCAAAAAACAGCAATCCCCCCAAAAAAATATTAATAAAACTGTCTGGATGAAAAACAACATTTTCAAATACTCGCAAGCAATAACAAAAAGCAGCTACACCGAAACAGGCTAGCAATAAAATTCCAATTGAAAATAAAATTTTGATGATCCAGATAGCCAATTTCGTATACGAAACTAACACTTACAGTACCTTTACATTAGATATGTAACAGAACATGCCAATGCGAGGTTGTTTTAGACTTATTGCGCGGAGAAAACGGTATTCCTTGACATGTGCGTCCTCAATATCAGGTTGTTCAAGAAGTTGTCCGTGTACAAGGGCCATGTGCGTGCTCAATATCAATTGTCAAAACCAATCGAAACTCAACTTTACCCTGAAAATAACGCCATGAGCAATCGATGTATCCATGTTTTGTCAACCAACATGCGTCCACATGAACAACTGGTACTTAAACAGTGCTAATTAGTGTGAAAACAGTGATATTATTGTTAGACCGTGTTCAATTTCAATTGACGGGTCAGGAAATCGCGAAATATTCCATGACTTATCTCCACACTCAGACCAACCAGAGGAAAACGGTTGATACTCGCTGAAACAACCTCCGGCTGGCCCTATGATAGGTGTCATCCGATTAAAAACAAGTAAATAATGATGAAGATGTACCTGTTTGAAAACACGATTTCTCGATTAAATCGAGGCATCGGTGGCCATTTTTTTCTTAAATCTGACCACGTGATTCCCCGCATTGAATAAACGTCAATCCAGAAATTTTGTTAAAATTCTTTTAATCAGTTTAAATTGTTCTGCAATGTTTTATACATATTGATATATTTTCATATTTTTTGTATCCGTGTTGTTTTATTTAGGATTTAATATGGCAATTAATCAGGTTGTATTGTTTTGACCAGTTTTATAAGGTTGTATTTACGTATTCTGTACAAAATATAAACATATCTTCATAAATTCGTTGATCATGTTATTCTAATTAATACGGTACTTTTGATCTAAACACACGAAGCAATGTCTCTGCGTTAAAATTAGTAAATAACTTTGATTTCAGAAAACAAGTATTTTGTATTAGAAATAAGAATCTAGTATTTATACTAATCATACATTATTTGATGTAATACTATCCAAAATACTCTTTAATCATGGGATCACATTTTTCATCAACTGTATCGTATTACATACAATACAGGGCATTAACAAAACAACTGAAATGATGTGTTAAGATTTTGTAATTAAACAGCAATTAATATAATGTTTTGTTTTATAGAAAAATAAGTGTGGGAATTTATCTCGTGTTATGAAATGCAATTACATTAAAACTAATGAATGTAACTGGCTACATTATCGTAACCAGAAACTATATTATATAGTTTACAGTGCTTACGAATTTATGATTTTATTTTGCAGCAAACATCTACGACTGGACTTAACAACGCACATACATATTTGAAATTAAACTACAACTTTCTTGCTTGAGTTAACAACGAAACATTATGCTCTTACGCGAAAAGGTCGTTTCGCCAAAAGAGAAGTTTGTGTTGCCAGTTCTCATGACAATGCATAACTAATAATATGCTAAAAGTATAACATAGATACTCACTACATAAAATATTCAAATAGCTTTCACCCAAAACAGAAAAGTACTCTATGCATTTTTTTCAATTGCAATTATGATATACCTAATAATTATCAAATACAAAACAATAAAGAAACAAATTCGCAATTACTGAGACAATTGAAAAAAGACGCTCTATCTATATCCATAAGCAATGTTTGCCAAAATATAGCATATATTCGAAAACAAATTGTATTTTTGCACAGGCATTTGACATGCCAAATTTTGAATTGTTAAAAAAAGTATTATGAAGAAGGAAAAGAAAGTTAAGACAAATAATTCCTAACATCCATTTTATGCGAAGCTGTCCTATTAATTAAATCACATATCACACAAAGTGCCTTATAGACATTCTGTCTGTTAACATGCTTACAAGATAAAACAAGTATGTCGAGTAAGTCTCACAAGTATTTAGAAGGGAGAGGAATATTTGTCACATAATATATAAAACTATCTTATAATATGGTATGTTTATTGATAAAATGTATTGAACTAAATACACTGTCACTTTGTTTTGGGCTTTAAAAGTTTGCTGCAAATAAGTATCGGTACACATGCGTATCAACATTAAATTGTTCACAAACATTCAGCTCATCAATAAAGAATGTAATATCAACATATGGACCAAGTAAGATGATAGCACCTTCTGATTTTTATGGGACGAATTATATATGTATTAATAATATATCATAACGTTTATATGAATATCCAGTCATGTTAAGTTTATGTATATCTATAACTATAAATATTTGCAAATATATGTACGACATATTCATGACTGCATTTAGGTTGCGGCACGCCTAGGAATGTGGCGAATATAAATCAAGATAAGCGTAAAACTGCACTTTTTATAATGCAGTATGCATTTCGATATCTCTTTACAATTAACGTGAGACATGCAAGACACATCCCACGTTCCCCAAAATACCACCACTGTTGCATTCTTTATTGACACCTGTACATATTAACCACGACATATGTCGTCGGAAAATCGAGCGAAATGCACCCGCACAGAATGTGTTGTCCTGGATCGGCCAATGCAGTCCGCCCAGGATGATCCAGGACGACATTTTAAGCTTGTAAGATGTTTTCCATTGAAGTATATTCTTGTCATAAATCCACCGTAGTAAAAGTAGTAGAAGGAATTAGATGATACTATTATCATCACCGATTTCTTTTGATGTCGTTTCAGCTCACTGCGAGCTCAATGGTAGATACTACCAACAAAATGACCAGGTGAAGATTAACTGTAACATGTGGTGAGTTATATGCTTATTACCAAAGACACGATACAATTTTTATAACAGTTTTACCTGGTACATACATTAAACGGATGAAAACAATATAAATACATTAGTTAAGTATCAATTTATTTCATGCATGTACCTTAACACCTAAGAGTTTGATGCAAACCTGTGCTAAAATAAATTAATAAATTATTAGTTATCACACCGTTTCAATGACATAACGGTATATGGCGTGTTTTAACGTTTTGATGAACATAATAAATCCAACCAGTTGATTATTTTGTAAATAATTAAGCACGCTTTGTGGAGGAATATACGACTATCTTGGATGTATGCCCAGTCGGACAAATGTACTTCCTTACCTTCCAAATTCCAAATAGTTTATTATCCAGGCGGACTTATGCGCGTCTGGAAATGCGAACATCCAAATAGTGTATTATCCAGACAGACATATGCCCTGCCGGACACATGCCCTTCCATACATTTGGACTTACAAATAGTGTATTATCAAGGCAGACGAATGCCTTTCCTGACGTTTTAACTGCCAACTAGTATAGTCTACAGGCGGACGTATGCGCTTCTGGACATTTGAAGTACCAAATAGTGTATTATTCAGGCGGACGAATGCCCTTCCACACATTTTACCTGCCAAATAGTGCATGTGTATTATCTAGGCGGACTTACTTCCTTCTTGTTATTTTTACTTCCAAAGGTAATTTATTCAGGCGGAATCATGCGCTCTCAGATATTGGATTTCTCATGCATTATTAATAACTCAGACGAACATACGCCCTGGTGGACATTTTTCATCAGAAGTATTTCTATACAGGCTTACTGATGTCAATTCCAATTCGGAGATATTCACTCCCGCACATATACATGGACACTAGTCGTACTTATATATTATAAATATTTAATATTGTTCAAAAGCACACATACTACAAGTGTCCTTTGGTCTGCGTTTCAGTCGATGCGTAAGCGACAACACAAGTACTAGCGGCTACTCTTTCCAGTGTGAAAACAACGTGTGTCTCATACAAGAGAATTTGATAGACACCGTCAACAAGTACCCAAACAAATACGGATAGGTTCTAGGTAATGTTACCAAAGTAACGGCATCCGACGTCTTGGAACGTAGTTTAAGAACCCTTGTAAAAAGCGAATCTCTGCATACTTAAGACTGCCAAATATCGAATAATTAATTTTTATTGTTTTCTTCGCTCCTTGTTTGCTAAATTTTTAACTTTCTTGCCCTGTTTTTCTCGCCATAATTACAGCAAATAAAAACACTATTTAAAGCAATGTAATCTATATTGGTATAATAAATCAAGAACATGAATTTGTAGACCAGTCCTGTGAATTTCATACACAGACCCGGCAGTTTGTGTAAATGTACTACAATTAGTCCTTGTGCATGATGAATACACGTATGTTACTGCAACATCCGTGAAGAAATTTGACTGTCTCGTATCGCAAGGAGATAACCACTGGGATGAGTTTGCTTTTGCAGATGGCAGGCGAGCAACTACTCTCAGTTCTGGGGTCTCACCTTGGAGAAGGGGCGTGGATACCGGCTGGGAACCAACAAACCAGATGAGCCCGTCATGAACATGACGAATATTGAGGTGAGACGACCAAGGACGAGGATAACGATTGGTAAACGTATGAGCTACAAAAACTAGTTGCTAAATAAATCACAGGAGGGAAGCTATAATAGAGAAAAGGAGTTCCACTTCGTTTGCCGTAAAACTAGACCATCTTTACTGTAAACCATGTAACTCGGATAATTTTTAACGAATCAACTACACACCGGTTGTTTTCGAAAGCTAATCAAATTATTTATCAGGAAAAATTAACATCAGTACCATTTATCCAGCAGTATTTCAATACCAGCCCTCAGAAGTTGACCCATTTCTAAAATCGTGTTTGGTCGGACACAAGTGTGTCCAGATAGAGATTGTCCATGTCGATCATTTTAAAGAGCTAACACTCAATAACCAAGTCATTAAACGGTAGATAAACAGCACATATATGCACATTAACCATTTTTCAATCGGTTACAATAAATTAATTTATAAATTATATTTTGACCCTGGGAAACCATTTGATGACGTCAGAGATTTTGTAAACACAAAATACGATTGGTCGGTTTTCTTCAATTTCTCACTCACCTTTTTACGAAGATCCGCGGGAAATTCCGCCCATCCAATAAAAAGACCCGAAGCAAACGCATGCGAACACATTGCTTTATTGAATGACCCCAGAGGATTCCCATACTTTCTTCAAAAATTAAACCTATTGGTTGTTTATTTACAAATCGGAGTGAAAAACACTTTTGATGGTGTGTGTATGACTATAAAATGTATTGTAATCGATAAAGAATATACATACAATTGCTTTTCATGAATCTCAATGAATTAGCGTAATTTTATCATTCTGTCATAGGATGTTATCGCCCGTTTAAATCATTCTAGTCGCGCAGTTTATGCAGTCGCGCGGTAAAAAGTTGGTGTCGGATGGAGAATTTCGGTGGGCTTATATTGGCCAGGATACGGGCGTAAATTGCTTATAATAACAATAACAATAACGTCAGTAAACGACGCCTTTATGAAGTAGTGTTTTTACGTTCAGAAGACGTAAAGGCAATAACGGAAGTATGTGTGAAAGATAATGGACTGATGACCAGACAATTGTATTAAGCGACCTCCTTAAAAAAAAATGTCACAGTTGTTGCGAGTGCAATGTTTGGTGAAAATAAATCGGGTCGATTAGACTTTTGTGGCTTTGTTCGCGCTTAAATTGTAATTTACTATATGTTTTTAATATTTGCGTAAGAAGTATACAATTGTAAAATTAAACAGAGATAACGAGTTTGCGTGATTTTATCTGATGCAATTTAAAAAGTTGAAAATGTCATTAAAAACGCGTTGTGGAATGATATTTTTCTTCATCCTCTTGTGGATAACATTGGCGTTTTCGGAACGATTGACAGACGACATACGGTTGAAGCGCCAAAAGCGCGCCATTGAATGGGGACCGGATATCGCCGGTCCATACTGTGCCAAACGGGCGCCGCAGTGCTGCCGGGACCGACTGGACGAGTGTTCGGTGCCCATATTGGATACGCTTTGTTACTGCGACGACTTCTGTGACCGGGAACGCAGCGACTGCTGCCCGGACTTTCAATCCGTCTGCCGCCGTCGGCCGACTATACCTGCCCCAATACATGCCCCTGCCCCAAACTTACCCGGTAAGTTCTTCAAGGAATCTCCACATGCGGTTGTACGCGACGTACGATTTTAAAGCACACTTTCCAACCGCATTTATGAGGGGTACGTTTTATGAGAAGCGCATCTGATCTGTGGTGGTTATATGCGGAACGTATTTTTTATGTAATACCCCGGTGTTTATTATGCTTATATTATTTGAAGAGTCCAATAAATAGCAATTTGCTATGGAATGTACATGTGTATATGAACTATGACAAACGCAATGTGTAGGAGAACCCTGGCTAGGCATGTTGTTGATATTTGTTCAAAGTGTTTGCAGGATTATGATAATTAAAACATTAACGGCGATTTGTTTTTAAACTTGAAAGAAACAATTTGTAAGTTGACCTATCAGTGTTTTTTAATGTACTTACTTATGATATCTTCCACAAAGTCGTATATCTTCTACACAATGATGTGAACGCTGGGGTTTTGATATGTCATATGTGTGTGTGAAATAAGCATACAAGTTTTTTTTTATTAGTTTGTACATAGATTATTTTAATTTATACCATATAGTTGGATTTCTTCTTTACCAATTTAACTTGCACTCGAAGTTATATATACATGTAGGACCCAATGAGCTATTCGCTATGTTTATTTTCTTCGCATTTCTTTATTCACATCATCTAATGTGATTTAATTTCACTGATTTCGATCCAATGTGAATGCATTATTAAAGAAATGTTAGTACGAGTCTTCTAATTTATTGAACTACTGATTGTATTAGTGACGTTTGTAACCTGTGTGTTACGTGTCTTTCCGTACCTATCACGAGGATGATAACAGACAAATCTCCCATTATCAAAATATCTCAATGATGTATTGTCACAAAAGACATTGGCTTTTAGTGTTACGTAATAAAATCAGGGTAGTTTTATCGAAACATACGAAACTTGTCCGTCCGTAGCTCGTATGATCGATGTTCATATTAAGAAAAATATCAACTGAAAATGTACTGTGCATTTTGATATTCAGATGATTCAATACATTTTGGAATGTGTTTGCTTCTTTTAATTTGTAAAATTCAGTGTTTAACCGCATTACTTCAAACTGGTTAAGCTTCTACTGTATCTAAGCAAGTCAACATATTATAAAACATAAAATATTATAGTTTTATTTCGAAAAATGTATACAGAAACAAGATCTGGCTATTCATACTATGCAAACCGTATTTGAATGTGATGATATCTGCAATCTACTTTATCAATGAGATCTCATCTTTCATCAAATGTCTCGTATGTTATAATGTTCATAATGTTAATACGGGCAATAAATTAAGAACTTAAATGTTGTCAAAAGATTTCATAATGTTTAACAAATTAATCAACTGTCTTTCAAAGCAAAACATGTGTGGGTATTTAATTTACGTGGGGAATTGGGGTTGTCTAGATAATTGTAACTGTAAACTATATTATACAGTACAAGGTGCTTTCAAATGCAATATCTTATTCGTCAGCACTGAACATTATTTGTATTCGTGAACAAAAGAAGAGTTATTTTTTTTTTTAAATAGTTAATAAAAGCCATATTAATGAAGCTGCACCTTGTAAGGTGTTTTCTTATTCAAAGTAGTATGTTCTGATAATAACTTCACGGATTGTGGAATGCGTCGTCATGGGACAACACTTGACACCAGTTCCTTAAGTCCGCTTTTGTCAAAGCCGCATTTGCTGATTACGAACGCATTCAGTTACTCGCAGTGCAATGAATTTGTTTAACATACAATTGTGGGAATAATACTTATGTTTTCTTACTGTAAAACACATTTATATGAAACAAATGTTAGTAAGATCTCTGCAATGCGACACATTATACACACCTTTTTTGTATTTCTGCTGAAGACGGGTGAATCTATATTTGGCAACATAATACCGACCAAACCTATCATACATGGTACTGTATTGTTAATACAATTTCATTAACATTAACCGAATGACATCGCCATGTATCACACGGGCATATTACCTTTGCAAAGTGACAACGCGTCACAATGCGTTGTGAGAAAACATGACTGAACCTTTGTATGGTGTCTGACACACCGCCTAAATAAACATCGAATTGCCAAACTGACCGTTCAATGGTTTGTCCGAAGTCAAATGACCTCGGTATAAGGTCAATTTGTCATTTTCGCTTAATTGTTTAANGGGACCTCCCATATCGACTGACGTCCTTATGAATGCACGAATTGACGCCTTTAATCTGTTTATTGGCAGTGGTGCCATAATTTGCTGGCATGCTTTTGCTTTTCTTCGTCGACATTCCATGCATTCTTTTTCCATTTCTCGAATCGCCTCTCGTCCTGATATGATCCAATAACGAGCTGATAAGTTCGCAAGAGTATGGTTTGTTCCTGCTGCGTGGTTGTTACCCTCATGAACGTCTTTTATTATCAATTTAGTGATTTGGCCTTTTCTCGGCAGAATAATAGGATATCGCACGTCATAAGACAAAAAACCAGCATGCGTAAGTCGACCGTTAGATCGCATCACCCCATCATCGTCAAACATTGGTTTCAATCCTAATAATTTACTGCTTAATGGTAGGTTCGTCTGTCTACACAAGGCGTTCCACTCATCGCTGAAGTGCTCTTGCTGTGTCTGTCTGATAGCTTGAATCTCTGCCAACTTGATTTCATCTACTCGAAGTGCTCCCGATGTTCTCTCCTCTTTTGGCTTTTGACAGTTGTTGACAAATCTGTTAATCCATGCTATAGCTCTCTTGAGTTTTAACCAAGTAGAGAAACGATGTGAATCAACTAGATGGTGATTGTTCGTACCATTCACAACTACAAACGTTTTTTCAATTGTATCTTTTCTTTTCGTCTCTGTATTTGATGTTGGTCTGTCGACTGTTTCATTCGATGGCCACTCATCAGGCGACCGCAGTAGGAATTCAGGACCATTCCACCAATTTCTGCACTCGATCAACTCTTTTGCATTCATTCCTCTACTCAGGTGATCTGCCGGGTTTTCACAGCTTGGGACATATCTCCATTGTTCTGGATTGCTGTCGCTTTGAATTTCACCAACTCTGTTTGCAACAAACGGCTTAAATTGTCGACTACGACCTCTTACCCACCACAAAACATTGACACTATCTGACCAGAATGTAACTGTGCTCAGCATTAACTCTAAAACGTTGCAAATTCGTTTTGCCAGCCGCATTCCGATGACAGCTCCCATTAGTTCGAGTCGAGGTATGCTTGTAGATATGTTTGGTGCAACTCTTGTTTTTGCAGATATTAGACTTGTAGAAACAGAACCGTCCTCATATGTACACCTTGCAAATACAACTGCTCCATATGCGCTTTCTGATGCATCGACGAAAGTGTGCAAAGATATGGCTTCCAGTATTTTGTCTTTTGCCCGCAGACACCTTGGAATGGCTATTCTTCTCAATTCTCTCAGTTCTTCAAACCACGCTCGTGCTGAATTGGTCAGCTCCTCGTCCATATTTTCATCCCACGTCAATCCGGCTGTCCACATATCTTGAAGCAACATTTTTGCCCGAATGGTAAAAGGCGCTAGCAGACCAATTGGATCAAACAACGTCGCGATTCTTTTTAAGAAGTTGCGTTTCGTGTACTTCATTCCTTCTTCGGGTGTGTTTTCTTTGAATGTAAACATGTCTTGTTCTGCTAGCCACCACACACCAAGCGTTTTTGCAGACGGTAACTGTTCGTCATCCAAATCTACCTCTGATTTCCGGTCAGCAATAGGTATCTCTTTTAGTACCTCGGTCGAGTTTGAAAGCCATTTTCTCGCATGCATACCGGCGCGCGTCAACATACTCGATAGCTCGTTGTATAGCTTTTTTCCTTGTTGCACGTTGTCCACGGAATCCATTGAATCATCCATATATGTTGACTTGAGAATGGTTTCAGCAGCTAATGGAAATGCGCTCCGATTTTCCCTTGCGTGTTGCTGTAAGACATACTGTGCTTGGAATGGTGATGAATTTACACCGAACACGACTCTATCAAATTCGTAGATATCGGGACTACGGTTCTGATTCATTCCCCTCCATAGGAATCTGTGATATGGCTTGTCCGCGTGATCGATGCCTATTCTGAGATACATCTCGGTTATGTCGCAAACTACTGCAACGGGATGCTTTCTGAATCTTAGCAACACGTCAAACAGATCGCGCTGTAGCTTTGGGCCTTGGTGTATTTTATCATTTAGTGATACGTCTTCAAATTTTGCTGCAGCATCAAACACGATTCTGGTTTTTGTTGTATCTTTATCTGGCCTCAGAACAGGAAAATGTGGTAGGAACCACTTTGAATTGGACACTTCAGAATCCGGAACTTTCGACACATACCCCTTTTCTACGTATTTTTCGATGCATTCGCTGTATGCTTTAGCTAACTGAGGACATCGTTTTAGTCTTTTTTCTGTGTTCTCTAATCTATTCAGTGCCATTTTGTAATTGTTTGGCATAACAGTTTCTTTGTTTTTCCATGGAATGGCGACGCGATACATCTGATTTTCGAATATGCACGATTGTTTTACTGCTTTAAGTGCTTGTTGTTCGTCAATGTTAACGACAGGTGTTTCAGTTGATTCCCGTTCAACTTCCCAGAATTTCTTAAGAGTTTGGTTTAGATTCTCGATTTCCGTTACGTCTCTTACAAAGTACGTTCGTGCATAATTTGTTTGTAGAACCGGCGTTAAAGTTGAACATGGATTACCGATGCATGTCCATCCAAGTGGAGTAAGACGCGCTATTGGCTCCCCTGCTCTACCTCTTCTTTCTTCCAGCGCATAATGTAAATCTGCACAATCAAGTCCAATTAAGATATCAACAATAGGTCTGGTCGTAGCCTTTTGAAATGTTACGTCACGAAGATGTGGCCATTTTCTTTGGTACTGGTTCCAATCAACAACTTTCATGTCTCCTGTTACTTTGTTAGCTGTATATGCTGTTACGTTCATCATTACGCTTCCGTTGACACTTCTTATTTCGAATTCAACTGGTCTAGTTTCAAAAGTCTCGACTTGACCATTCAGAACATTGACCTTGACCTTTTCTGTTCTACCTTTACAGCCGAGTTCTGCCGCTACGTCACTATTGATGTACGTTTTTGTACTTGCGTCATCTAGCAATGCGTTTACAGTTATCGACCGATTTCCATTTGCAAGAATAATCGGAACTGTTCGTAGCCCTACAAAATCAGATCTGGTATGACTTTTTGCTGACAAATATGTTGCCCTTTTCTCTTCCGTAGGAGATTGAACTGGACTGTCATTAGCGTTTGATTGCATGCTCTTTTGCGCATCTCTGTGTAACAGTCTGTGATGCAGCTCTTCACATCCATTTTGTCCGCATTGTCTACTTCGACGACATGACTTTCCGACATGGTTAAACCCAAGGCAACGATAGCAAAGATGAAGTTGTTTTGCTTTTTCCCACCGTTGTGAAACGTTCATTTCTTTGAAATTGTCACAGTTCCATACTCCATGCTGTTTGTCACATACTCTGCATTTGAATATTTTCACGCTTTCTCCGGAACCACCAAAAAACGTTCTTTGATTTTTATAGTTCGTCTTTTCCGAAGTATGCTCTGACATCAAATATCCTGACATTCCTTGCACGGTCTCTGACGCGATAGTTTGGAATTCTGCCTCTTGAATAACCCATGTCCGTAGCGACAATACTGACTCATTGTGTCGACCCTCAAAGACCCAACGATGATATCGTGCCAAGAGTGGTTCTGGTAATTTTCTTTGTAATTGTGTATATAATGAGCCAATTCCAAGTTCGTGGTGTTGATCCGCTTCCTGCAAATTAATGATTGCTACGTCTAATAGATCGGCAAATTGTTCTAGGTCTTTTGCGTTGCCAAGTCGGATGTTTTCGAAGTGTTCAAGTTCTTCTAGATAAATAGCTATCTGTCGACGCCTGCCCCGATATTTCCTTTCAAGTCGATCTTTTGCCGCTTCGTATGCAAACGCCGAGTGCCCAAGATTTTCAATTACCTTTAACGCATCGCCAGATAAGTACTGTCTAAGCTGAAGAAGTTTGTACTCTGCTGTGGCTGGCGCTCTGTCAATACAAGCAAGGAATGCTGCTTTCCATGATTGGTAGACTCGCTTATTACCATTGAACACTGGAATTTCCACACGTGTGAGTTGCCTCCAAAGGTCTTGTCCTAAAGTAGGATCGATGCCGGAAATCCTAGCATTGGCTTCTTCCAATTCATCTTTGTTGTGGGAGGCATGAGGTGCTTCACGCCCACAATCGTTTTGCGCATCGAACCCGGCCCAATTACGCCACATACTTGGAAATTTGTCATTTTGTCGCACTGTTTCATGTGAAGCCGGCCGGTCTTTACAAATATAAAGTTTAGTTACCGTGTCCTGCGACAACGCTTTGCTTACTTGACTTGCTGTTTCACTGCGTAGATCGTCTAGATAGGTACAGGCATCCTCCGTTGTTTTTCCATATTCAAGTTCTATCTTCTCCATTTCCGCAATTACTATTTTACTTTTTGCAAGTTCATCTCCTTCCGTGTGCATATTGGATAAACTATCAAGCCCTTTAACCACTTCGTCCAGCGCCAAATCCAATTGCTTACAAGCGTCTTTCACTGTCGCACTAGATGCATTTCCCTCCAAATGTGACACTACCTTTTTCCGTGCTCTGGTAAAATTAGTTTTCAGTCTTCTTTTCTCCCTCTTCAACAAAATTTCTGTCTTTAAATATTCAACTGGATCCATCGCTGATTCAATTTTGAAACCACGCTCTGCTACCAAAATGTTGTGAAGTTTCCCCGATAATGGTAATTTCCGTATTTTACTATTTTCCCGATGGTGGGAACAATATAAACGCAAAATACCCGCTTTTGGTATGACAATTTATTATCGATCTTTCGAATATATATTCAATCCTTGTTCTCAGCTTGTAAATCCCTTGGTAACGACGTCACGTCCATAACGTCACGTCACAAATCGACGTCACGTCATGGAACCAATCCGCTGGTACCAATAAAACGTTCAAATCGCATGTCCACTGATTCCTTTGGTTATCTCTGTGTCGATGTTGATAAATTGCTCCCGAATCCCCTCCTTCATGGCTTCTTTCATCTTCTTTCTAACCTCCCTGTTTGCTTTCTGGTAATCTGGTCTAGAGTCCAAGCTGGTGTACTTATCATGCCTCAGCTCTATTTTTTTGTCACAAAGGTGCATTATTTCAGTTGTCACTCATAGTTTGTTCTTCCTTCTATCTCTCCAAAGAACTTCATCGACCGATAACAGCAGGACATCCTTGATGTTGTTGTAGATGGTGTCGATGCCATTGTCTAAGATTTTCAGGGCTGCAAATTTACCGCATATCTGTGCTTGAAATTCCTCTGCCATCTCTGGATCTTTCAGTTGGTCCAAGTCAAATCTGACGCGATGGTTCTTGTTGATGCGCTTGCTCCTTACCTTCAGATTGATGGCGGTGAGCACTTATTCTGCACCAGAAAAAACAACGTTGTTTTGTTCGGTTTGTTGATGCTGAACTTTAACCGTTGCGGCGCCAGTATGAAATCGATCTGGTTTTGTACTTGCCCGTTTGGAGCATACCAGGTCGCTTTTGCACGGTTCGTGTGGGTGCATCGTATTGGCTAGGGTTAGTTTGTGGTTTCTGGCTAAATCAAGAAGTCTCAACCCTCTGTAATTGGTCTATCTTAAGCCAAATATACCTTCTGTCCCTGACCAGTCTTGGAAGGCGTCTTGTACAACCTTGGACAATGAGGATGTCTTTCTTAGGGACTTTGACTATAATGCGCTCTAATTCTTCATAGAACCGTTCAATCTCCTCGTCTTCGTGGTGAACTGTTGGTCTGTAGACCTGGATGGTGGTGATGTTGTTAGGTCTCGCTGAGATACGGATGGACATGAGTCTGCTGGAGACTGGGGTGTAACTGATGACACTGTTGTCTACCTCCTTCCTAACGATAACGAAAGCAACAACATGGCGATGTATGGAATATTTGGGAACATTTCGACAGTAAAGTATTGCAACACAAATTAACAATATAAAAGACCTAATATGAAAGACCTTAATTGTGTAACAAAAAGTTTTAAATGCTTCATCATCATCATCATCATCATCATCATCATCATCATCATCATCATCATCATCATAATCATCATCATCATCATCATCATCATCAGCAGCAGCAGCAGCAGCATCATCATCAGCAGCAGCAGCATCAGCATCATCAGCATTATCATCAACATCATCAGCGCATCAGCATCATTAGCAGCATCAGCAACAACAGCAGAATCATCATAATCATCATCAGCAGCAGCATCATCATCATCATCACCATCATCATTGGAGTCATTGTAAAATTCGGTTTGTAAATCTATGACTTATGCTCTATGCTAGACCTAAGTATTCGTTGAAAATGACAATAGTGACTTCTGCCGCAAAAGACAAAACCATCCATTTCTATTCAATGCGTGTGTAAAGACGACACCGGTATTTCTATGGGGTAACAAACCCCCTCATAGACGAAACGTGATACGTTTATACGGCGACAAGCCTTCGAGGCGTGAGACAACTTCCATGGATATGCTTCCGACAGCCGCCCTGATAGTGTTGATATACATGTTGTTGTTTTGACATCTTCACCTTTGAATCAAAATCAGAACATAAAGAACATGAAATTAAGTTTCTTTAATAGTTTACTTTTATATGCATTATAAAGAGGCGTTTGGTGGACTTTTTCGGGGCTTTGAGTTATGTGTGATGTCTGGGGTGATAACCCGGTGTTAGCTATGAGTAATGAACATACCTTATCCATATGTAAAAAGTATTTGCTACTAAAACCATGACTCGCATATTCAAACAAGATTCCGGTCAGCAATGTTTGATCTTACGTAAATTAGCAATTTAAATGTTAATAGAAAACGTGTCATCATCATCATCTGCAGCAGCAGCTGCTGCATCATCAGCATCATTAAATAAAATAATAATAATAATTACAATAATAATATCATAGAAGTAATAAAGAGCCGTCAATACAACATATAACAACATGAAAATGGCTTACTGCTCCCACTTGTGGATTCTTTGCTACCGCTGCGCTCGGCGGATTGGCGGCATCTTTACCCCCATCTGGCTTTGAATTCGATTTTTGTTTTCTCGACTCGCACAGCACTGCACACACCAGCAGCACGGCTAGGATCATCAGCGACTTGTGCATCTGAAAGTTTTCACATTAATTATCAATGTTTTAGACATGCAAACGTTATAATTTATAAACATTTTTGCAAAAACAATTTGTATTGTTATGTATTAACATCGGCTTATTGTAAGTGTTCATAGAAATAACTATGAAATATAAGTAATATATCATATCAGAGATAATTGTTTAAACGAGTGAAGATTTAAATATGATTGATTGAAAATATGCATACAAACAAATTGCTCAACAAGACCAAGTATGCACATTTTTTAATGGTTTGAATAGTAAAAATAAAGGGAACACTTAGGAGGTCATGTATTATTTTATAACATGCATTTATAAAAGAGATAATAGTATGTTTTTGTAACTCAACGATTGTTTATGTCATTAATGTACAATTTTCTATGTATTGATGTATTTTTTGTGTGTAACAACTGATTTCCCTTAAACGTGTTTTATATTCAATTTCAGTTAATTAAACATTTCAACACAACACTCTCACACATATTCTACCCCCCCCCCCTTATCATACACACACAAACACGCACGCACACGCACGAACGCACGCAGACGCACGCACACTCACGTACACACGCACGCACACGCATACCATTTCCCCACACAAGCAGAGTATCAGATCCATTTTAATGGATTGTGCTTTTCATAAGTATGCTTTTATTTATCTGATATGTGATTATTAATTTATAATTATTTATAAAAAAAAAAGTCACATGGCTTATGAATTAGTAAACACGATGAGCTGTAATATGCTTTACAGTGAATAAAATAGTTGTTCTGTTCTGTTCTTTTTTGTTCAGTAATACATTAATAGTGTTGTTATAATTTATAGTATACACATGCACAAATAGACACCGTCGATTGGATACATAATGATTTATGTGTTTATCATATTTAGAATACAAAACATTTTTGCAAGTTGTACATAGTGTTCTTTCATTAAAAGTTTAAAATAAATAAATAATTAAAATAACTTTATGCAAAACAATTTACTGTTATTCTCTGTTAGTTACAAGCTTCGAATCAGCGACGACTATCAAGAACAGCTTTTGTTGGTGCTCAACCAGCAAGGTTTGTAGAAATCAAGCGTATAAGACGCTACCCGCACCCAGCCGCAATATATACTGTAAGGTAAACAAGATAAAAAGTATGTTTATTCGCCAAATGACGATACAATTACACACATTTAAACATAGCAATAACAAAAATAGAAGAAAAAAACATGCGATAAACATATCTGTCGAAATTTATAAACGAGACAGTAGCAAGCAAAACACATAATTATATACAGTTCGCCAAATAGATCAAAGCATACAAATGCATGTTCTGACTAAAAAAATTATGTTAAAAAGCTGTTCCAAATTGTTCTGAAAGTGTCTATTTGATTTTTATTGAAAGCAATTATCTCCTCAATTTTAAGCCTATTCTGAAGATACGTGTTAAAATGATAAATATTGAGAATGGTGTTCTGATACTTATTTCTTAAAATATAAAATTTTGCCAACAATATGATAAAGTTAACAATATGTGATGTTTTGGAATGACCAACCGAAACGTTACAAAAGCTAATATGTTCATAATCAAAATTTGAAATGCTCGGCAAATTCGCAGTTTGTTCGATATACACTTTTACACTGTTCCAAAACTGTTGAATTATAGGACAATCCCAAAACATATGCATATTTGAATCTACTGACATGCTGCAAAAATCACACAAATTGGAATGTGTCAAACCACACTGCAGTAAATAACTATTGTTAGGAATAATTTGCATAATATATTTATACTGAAAAGTTCTTAGTTTGGTATCGTGGGTCAGTCTAAACGGTTGAGTAAACAGTTTATTCGTTTCAAATTCTTTATCAAAAATTAATTCCCATTTTGTAACTGCCTTGATTGGATTGATTTGCTTCGTCAGTACGACTTTTTGGTATACTAATTTGCAGATTTTAGTTGACTCTGTAATTGATGAAAGTAAATTTTCTGGTTGTTGGTAACTTATGTTTTAAGTTTTCAGCTTTTCTATCCAATCTAGTGGCACACTTTTTATGAGACTATAGTATTTCAGAAAATCACTGTTATTTAACCCGTACAAGTTTTTTAATTGCTCAAAACTATAAAATTGCCTTATTCTATAGTCGTTTATTTGCTCTACATGTATACGATTGACTCCTTCAATATGCCAGCCTTTGTAGAAAAATAAACCCTGAGCGTTTTTTATAAATGAGTTGTTCCAAATTATTTCTTTTCCTATAGTTGTGATATTATTTTGAGCGTTTGCCTTATTCCAGACCTTTAATATGTCTTTTAAGAACTCTGATCGAATTTTTAGTGTGTCTATATCGTCAAGTTTAATGTGATTTTTTAAAATGAAATAATTTCCATAACTTTCCAGAAAAGTACTGTATAATTTTGTTATTTTGGATTCAGGTTGGTGTATAAATCGTTTAACCCAAGAAGCTTTGAGACCATCCACAAAGCTTTCTATGTCAATCATTTTTAAACCGCCATGTTTATATTCTTGTATAATTTGATCGCGTTTCATCCTGTCGGGTTTGTCGTTCCATAAAAATTTGAACATAGTTGTTTTTAAAGTTTTAATTTTACTTTCATCTGGTTCTTCTAAAACTGTAAATGGGTATATTAGTTTGGGCAATGCAAAAGTTTTGATAACTGTGATTTTTCCTATAAGTGAAAGATTCATTTTTTTCCATTAATGTAAACAGTGTTCAAATTCCAGATTTTTTTTTACATATATTGTGTTCAACCGTTAAATAAGTAGTGTTGAATATAGTTATCACAAGTGTGGTCGCGCTTTTACATTCCCAATCAAATTTTTTATGTGGACAAAATTTTACATCTCTCCTTCTAAGTGCACCTAGTTTCATTACAGAGCATTTATTTTTATTTAATTTCAAACCTGATATAGTTGCAAAATTGTCAAGGGTCGTAATTAAATATTTAAATGATTTTTGACTGCCGTCAAGAAGAAAACAGGCAACATCTGCGAATAATGTTTGTTTGAGTTCGATATTGCCTAGGTAAATTCCTTTTATATTTGTATCATTTCTTATATAATTCGCTAATAATTCAATACATAAGATAAACAGATAGGGCGAGAGGGGGCAACCTTGACTCATTCACTTTTTAATGTCGAAGAATTCAGAGAAATAACCATTGTTAATAACACGAGATTTTGCATTACTATAAAACAGTTTCACCCACTTTAGTAAAGATTGACTGAACCCCATGCAATCTAAACATTTATACATAAAATTATGGTCTAAACTATCAAAGGCTTTTTGAAAATCAGAGAAAAAGATCAATCCTGTGTCTTCGTCATCGTTTATTTTATCAATAACTTCATTCAGAATTCTTATGTTTTCTCCAATATATCTCCCTTTTATGAATCCCGTTTGATCCGTATTTATTAGTTTTTGAAGAAAAGATTTTATTCTATTAGCTACAGATTTACTTGCAATTTTATAGTCAACATTAAACAAAGAAATTGGTCGCCAGTTATTATTAGATATAATATCTTTTTTAGGCAAAAGTGAAATAAGACCTTGTGTTTAAAGTTTGGTTAAAGTTTCTGTTTCAAAAGAATAATTTATTGAACTGATTAAGTATTGCTTTATGTCGGTCCAAAAAAGTTTATAGAATTCCGTTGTTATTCCATCTGAGCCTGGGCTTTTATTATTTTTCATGTCTTTCAATGCTTGAGAGCATTCGTATTCGGATAAATGGTCGGGGTATTTTTCTCTATCATCGTTTGATAGTTTTACAATATCTTGAAGAAATATGTCACCATGTTCTTGGTTCAAATGTATGTCTTTTTTATAGAGTGATGCGAAATATTGTTTAACATTTTCCAAAATTGTTGAATGATCATTTTCTATTTCATCATTAATGTTAAGCTGTTTGAGTACTTATTGTTCAGATCATTTTAATTTCTCGGCTCCCTCAATCCACTCTGCTTTTGACCTTTTTAGAATCCCTTTGATTTTCTCCTCATGTATCGTATTAAAATTATTCTTTTCTGTTTGATAAGTTTGTAGTAATGCTGCGCCATTAGGGTTATTTTTTAATTGTTCTTCAAAATTATGTAATTTTGTTTTTATTTCTGTTTCTCTTTTAATATTTATTTTCTTTTTGAAAGATGAGTTTTTGATGCTATCATCCCTGATTCTTCCCTTAATTAATTCCCATAAAATATTAGGGGTCGTTTCTTTGTTAAAATCAACTACCTCTCTTATGGAATTTGTTATCAAAGTTTTATAATCTTGGTCAAAAAGCAGTGAATTATTTAGTTACAAATAACCTTGACCCCTTTTTGAAGAATCAAAAAGAATGCTGAGCATGACAATTGAGTGATCCGATTTAAAGCCATGATTAATAGTACAGTTTTTTGCATTGCCAATCAGTGAAGTTGCTTAAAGAGAATAATCGAGTCTACAAAATATCGGAGGGTATGAGTTTGAATGCCATGTATATTCCTTTGCATTTGGGTTAAAATTTCTGTAAATATCTACTTAATCGTGTAATGCGTTGATATCATTGATTTTATCAGAACATTTTGTATTGGTATCATTTCTACCATTTAACTTGTCTTTTATAAAATTTTGCACGGCATTGAAGTCACCACCAACTATCGGTGAAAATTCGTCTAAGTCAGCAATAGTATTTTCAAGTGTGTTAAAAAACGTTATGTCGTCATTATTTGGTGCGTAAATGTTTATAATAGCTATGTTGTTATTGTGGACTAATAGTTTTAAAACCTGAAGTCTTCCCACTTTAATTTCAGTATGTTCAATAATATGTATTGCACTTTTTTTGTTAATCAAAAATTCTACTCCTAAACTATTGGTACTTTGGCCACTTAAAAAAGTATCCCCTGACCAATCTTTGGCCCAGGCCGAATTGTCTATTTTGTTATCATAATGATTTTCTTGCAGCAGTGCTATGTCAACCGAATTTGATTTTATATAAGTTATAACTTGTTCACGTTTATTTTTGCAACGAAGACCCTTGACATTAAAGGTGCATACATTTAGACTTGTCATGTTTTCCAGTGAAATGATTTGACCCTGTTTTCAATATATTTATCATCATTGCAGCGGTACATTATCCCAATTTTGAATTTTAAATATGCTTTCTTCGAGAAAATAAATGGACACTATGTAGGCCAGTCTGCATTTTTGAAAAAAAAAATAATAATAAGGTGTTGCATTTTGTATGTAGAAAAAAAATAAGTGTCAAGGTTATTTGAGATATTACCGTACAAGCGGTTTAGCGTAAAACTAAAACTTTGTTGTTATTCTTGCACCACCTAACGCACAAATTCATCGTTTGACAAAAAAGTTTTAGTTCTGAAATGCTCTTCACTTATTTACTGTGCTTAATGTTAATTACGAGTGAGAAAAACAGGAAGACGAAAAATAAAATACGGGTATTTGAATGTGAACGCAACATAGACATATTGACATGTATACGGTAAGCATGCCGTAGGAATTTGGTGACAAGATTTACACAGCAAAGCGTGAAATCTGAATGTTAATCAATAAATATTGAACAGAAAGGTCTATTAATTTAGTTAGTTAACAAGCCGGATAATTATTCAGAAACCTGAACACTTTTATAAATACCCTGTTTTTAGGATTTCCACCAGCGTTTTGTCATGGGGATCCACATTACGGAACCAGGCGGGGGACTTTGTCTTCTGCTTCCAGTAGTTCTCTAAAGTCTGCCGGGCACCGAGCTGGCTAAACTTCCGTGCGCGCATAAACCGCAGTAGAAACCCGAAATCTGGATAACAAAGAAGTTGTTTTCGTGGTTTATTATAGAATTAGATGCACGGTGTTGTTAATTCATTATGCTAAGAGTTACCTTACTCAGAACAACGTATGATCCGTCATAAAAGGGCACGGCCAATACAGTGTAAAGATTGTGAATATATTTAATTATGTGTTAGCAATGCAAGTTTTTTTATTTACTAGAAAAATAATTAGTTTGTAGTTATGCATATACAAAGTATTAGAGTTTGTATAAAAGCAGATCATTCCCTCCGTTCAATTGCAACAATATTTGTGGAGCGTCGTGAGAAAACCGGGCAAAATGCTTNACATTGTTTACCGCACGAATGAGTGAATGCCCGAACTAACGAACACACGAATGAACGAACGAACGAATGAGTTTATTAATTTAATATGTATGGATACATCTTTGACCGATCTATTAATATCACCATAAGCGATCCTGCCGATTGGTAGAGAACGGACACTGATCAGATACTGTGCTTATATGTGGCGTGTTCTGAGAAAACTGGGCATAATGCATGTGCGTAAAGTGTCGTCCCAGATTAGCCTGTGCAGTCCGCAAAGGCTAATCAGGGACGACAATTTCCGATTTATGGAATTTTTCGTTTAATTGATGTCTCTTTTTAGCGAAAATCCAGTTTAGGCGGAAAGTGTCGTCCCAGATTAGCCTGTGCGTACTGCACAGGCTTATATGGGACGACACTTCATGCGCAAGCATTATGCACAGTTTTCTCAGAACGCGACACATATTATACTTGGAAGTCAGTTTAATATTATTTAAAGCCACTGCACAAAAGTTTGAACTTTAAAAAACCTTAAACATTTATGTATCTGTGTTAGCATAGTTCTATCAGATTGTACCGAAATATCATATAGTGTCTGAGAAATAATCAACAAATTAAGGTTAAACAAAGTAGTTCAAGTACTTCGTATTAATAGCCTGGAATAGTTAAGAGAATTATATTTTGCTTTAATGTTTTAAATGACAGTGACTTCAATAGTGGGCGCAGCAGAACTGTGAGAATAAATAATCGCGTTCGTTTTATATTTTAACTTAATTTCAGTCTACTGCATGCCCAATATGGTATAAAACACTTGAACCATACTTGATTTGTTAACAGGCTTTTGTGTTCTCGGTAAATAAAAATTTACACTTCGGTATTTGTGTGATATAACTATTTGTTGAATTCGATACAAGCTTAATAATACAATTATAACAAAGAAATTGATTTTATAACTAACTAAATTTAACCTACTTTGTTTTGCGCGGTCTATGAAAGCACTTTTTTATGACAAAAATGCCAAAATAATTTGACATGAAAAAATAAAGTGTGTTCGCTTCGTGTGTCGCTCAAAATATTGTGTGTCACCCTTTGAACGCGAGACACGATATTTTGCGCGATACTCAAAGCGATGCACGATATTTTGCGCGATACTCAAAGCGACACACGATATTTTGCGCTATACACGAAGCGACACACGATATTTTGCGCTATAAACGAAGCGACATGCGATATTTACCACGATTTATCGTCTTTTGTTCTACCTACACAAGGGCGATATTTCGTGGTAAATTCTCGCGCGTTGCTTCGTGTATCGCGCAAAATATCGTGTGTCGCTTCGCGTGTCGCGCAAAATGTCGTGTGTCGCTTTGAGTATCGCGCGAAATATCGTATGTCGCTTCGTGTGTCGCGCAAAATATCTTGTATCGCTTCGTGTGTCGTGTGTCGCCCTTGATGAAAGACGAGCGAGATTATAGATGACACAATCCGGATTCCGTTGTTTATACACTAGCAACCTGTATTCATGTCACGCAGCAGTCTAGTACTTATTTGATGACAAGAACACTCTTATTGAAAAAAAGGGCTTTTTGCTATACTTACAAAAGCAGTTCAGGTAAGGGCGCTCAAGATTAGGTCAAACTAACAAAATATTTATCTTTCATTGATATTATAATGCCGCTTAAAAATTGTGACTTTATAAACGTTACGTTACATAAAGAAGAATATCTTTTGAAACCCCTATAGAAACTTCTTGCATGCGTTGAAATGTTCCGTTTTAGACCCTGATTGTCGTCTTAAATGACAACTTGAATATCTTTATAGAATAGCTTATACGTCGGTAACTTAACATATATGATTTGGTGAGTCACGGATATTCATTAGTTTCAGAGTTTATTTCATGGATTAGTTCCTCAATAATTAATACGAATATTTTCTTTGAACAGAAGAGGCGAAGGGCGTGACTGGACACGAGGGGCGAGGCTGTTTACGGGCAATTGAGCCAGCTGACTTCTGGGAACGTGGTGGTGGCCGAGGGCCGGAGAGAGGAACGCGCCATCAAGAACGCGTTCGCTTGCATGATCTGTTTAAGTCCATTCATTAGTCAGAACGATTATTTTATTAATTGTATACACGTCTTGTTCATTTTTAACAGTCATTCGAAAAGTGTACACAAATCTGTACAACAAAACAAAGCATTATCCTAAGAAATTAATTAATTTTTAAAAACATCACCTCTGTAACTAATATGGTATTTGAAATAATAGACTATAATTAGCGTCGATTTTTCTTTAATTTGAATGTATTGGTCTTGTAAAGAGTTTCAAATAATTTTATAATTGTTAAAGAAAATTATCTTAATCCGATGAAGGAAGTACCAAACATGATTATGCTGATACAATTTTCAAATAACACAGTGCGTGAACCATAGCTTTAGGCATTTAAACCTTTGCTCTGAACTTTAACACAACCCAGAGTGTTAAATTCAGGACCAGTGTCGCACACTTTATTTGCAAGACCTGCGTGGACACCTGGTACGAGAGCTAGCCGCCAGCCAGATGCCTGAAGCGTAGGAACCCGAACGGCACATGACGTGCCGTGACAAGGCTTCGTTAGCGGTGCCCTCAGGGGACTGGTTACCATATTAATTGAATTCATATGTTTAGCAATAATGTGGAAATTTAATTATTTGTTAAACATATATGAATACAATTTAAATAATTCGATTCTTATAATTTTTCGAAGAAAAAAGCTACGCTAAACAAAGATATTTAATTGTGCAAAATTATGAAATGCCTGTTATACAACCTCCGCGCAGAGATTTGACTGGAACCAGCATAGCTGGATCAAACACAACCACGTGATACAATAATTGCGTCTTACAGTATCAACTGCATATATAGCAATGCATATACACCGAAAAAGAATGTGCCGGAGAATTTTTTCCTTTGTGGAAACAAGAGTTTTTTGTTTAACCGGAAAATAAGACTCATATTTATATAATGATCTTAAATCCCTGCCGTTATAACCAACTAAGTCATAATAGCCGAGCCACTTGGTACAATACAGTATCAACAGTTATTTTTAAATTTGTAAACTGTAAAACTTATCTTTTTTAATTTAAGTATTTTTTTTATTTTTTATTTTTTTAATTTTTTTATTATGAACCTCAACTTATAGACTATTTTCAAAATATAAAAGAAAATGATACTCCCTTTCCTAATATAATACTTTTTTAAAAAATAACACCCTACCGAATCTGGTAGGATTTTCTTGTGATGGCAGAGGTTGTATGTGAGAGCATAGAACGACAACTTTGCGTGGAGATTGCCTGTTATACATTAAATCAAATCCAATGATTTGAAACAAAAGCAGACATGTACATTGGTATCACAATATAACGATACTGTAGATCTATTCATTCTTCCATTAGACTAGCCAACAAGAGCTGTTCTAATACTCGACTTTTCAACATCTATACTAGAGTACGTTTTATCTTTTGTATGTATCCAAAATAATAATATCAAAGGGAGAAAACTGCACAAGAAGATCAACCATGATTTATCCCCCATATACAGCATCGCAACTCCCCTCGTTTTCCGTTTATCGTTTTATCAAATCACGAACGGTTAATTAGATCAGGCACTTTGTTTCAATTTTCAACTATTGATATTTGTTATATTAAAATTGAAACGAAATACGAATAAGGAAATACGTTACGTGTTTTGTTTTATACTAAGTACAACCAAACACGATGTAAAGAAGTCAATTTGGTTTACGTTGTTTTTTGTTGTTAATGTTTTTTCAAGTTATAAGAAAATCGAAATATGATCTATTATGCGTTGATTTTTGTGATTCGTTTTGTCAAATGCAAAACGAAAAATGAAACGACTGTATATACACGGACCGATTTAACGCTTAAATGACTTGTTACAGGCCCGGATGTAGGCGAGCATGTCCTGGGTGGGGCGGGTGGGGAATAGGGAGCACAAAACGGTCGCGGGGAGGAAACTGAAATCCTAACAAAGGACGGCCATTTATATTCATTCATTTAATTCTCGTTTTCATTCTTTCATAATGATTGATTGATTAATTGATTGAATAAATGAATGAATTGTTGATTGATTGATTTGATTGCTTGCTTGCTTGATTGATTGGTTGATTGATTGATTGATTGATTGATTGATTGATTGATTGATTAATTGATTGGTTGATTGATTGATTGATTGATTGATTGATTGATTGATTGATTGATTGATTGATTGTGTAATGAATATATAAAACAATTGTTCCTGACAAATAACTAATTATGTTTGTGTACCAGTAGCTTACAATGTGTAATTTGTCGAAAGCCATTGTTTTATGAAAACAATTCTTTGTGTAATGTATATTATTTTATATTGTATAACATTTTATTTATATTTCATTGCATAGGTAGTCGGCCAAGTATATCCTTGAGCCCGTTTGTTTGTATACTTGTAATTACTAAAATTGGTATAGAAATTACGGAATGCGTAAATTAAATTATTACAGCGGAAAAACATAATATGTCATTAAGTACCACTGCAGTCTACGAAAGAAAAGCCACATTCTTAGTAGTTTAATGTCATACAAATTACTAGCGTACGTTTGTGCAACAAACATTTATTTGATGTATCATTCATTTTCCTTTCCATCTGTATGCGCCCGGAACCCCTTAGCAGTTGCCATTACCCATTCGGAGGCCATTAACCACGACTGTAAATGCACTCAGAGGTTGTTAACATTTGAGTTTAGCGTTCACCCACCGGAAAACATAAATACGAATGGTTCATTAAACATTATACACAACAAGCCTGCACCTTAGTGAGCAACGGTTGATGGTTTTATTGAACAGAAACCACTACACTCCTAACTTGACTCTTAGCTAGTGCTTACATAAGCATGTGATACATGTCTTAGGGTAATAACACTCGTACTTATTGGGTTTGTGGTTTTAAAGCAATTTGATGTTGATAGAAACTGACAGACAAAAGAAGGTGACGATATAAATCGCGTACGTGACCTGAAGAGCTCACACTGAAGTTTACCATGAGGGTAGTTGCTTCGATAATGGGGATGTTAATGATAGTTCCGTTATGCGTTCTTTTGATTCTTATCGTGTCGTCGACCGGAAGTACAGTAAGGGAGCCCGCTGACGCGCCGTCAGTTTCGGCACCACTCGTCGCTGGAGATGAAGCTGTAAAAGACGCTGTATCCGGTCCTCGGGGAGACAGGTGGACGGACGCCCCCGGGAACGTGTTTCGAATGGGAGGTCAAAAAGGTTTTGATGTTGACGTAAGTATTTTTATTTGGCTATGTTTATGTTTGTATGGTATATGTGTTTATATTATTTTGTTAGTTATGATAAGATTTATAATCAGATTTCTTATAAGAAATGAACAATCACTCGCCCCGTACAATTCTTCAGTTGCATAAAGGGGCACAGGATATATTTTATTTCGGGTTATACATAACTTGCGCACGCGATTGGTACCGGTATAACGTGCGAACGCTATAACTCATATGTTCTCTTGTGAACTATTATGTTCGCATGCGATAATTAATACGTGCAGACGCGTACTATGAAGTGCGCACGCGATATCTGACACATAAGAATACGCATCAGTTCATTGGGCATTTATTACGTGTTCAAGTATCGCGACGCGCCGTAATAAGTATCGCGTGGCCACGTAATAACTGTCGCGTGTCAATAACTATCAAAACTTCAAACTCAGAAAGGCCCATGGTCGCCAGTGTCGGTATATTACGGAATACAGTTAGGGCCATAGTGGTTACACATTAAAGTCCAGAGGGCGACAATGCGAGAGTGCGAGAATACGACGACGAGAGTGCGAGAATACGATGACGAGAGTGCGAGAATACGATGACGAGAGTGCGAGAATACGATGACGA
>VMBQ01001887.1:82629-101088 GCA_007657795.1 Dreissena rostriformis | reverse complement strand
CAATACCCAGTAACGCATGATTGGTCACTGAAGGGCAATACCCAGTAACGCATGATTGGTCACTGAAGGGCAATACCCAGTAACGCATTGTCCTTTGTTGCATATGTATTTATAAAGGTTGATATGTTACATTTCCGTCGACCAGACGTTCAACGACCCAACTGTGTACTGGAGCTATTAGTATTACATTTCATAAACGTGACTTACCCATATTAGTCATCATTGCACGAGTTCACGACTATGTAGTCTCCATTGGTTGTGTGAAAATTAATTGTCCTTTAAAAAATTGAAACTCTAAACACGAGCAGCTGTTCAGTAGTATATGGGTACTGGTCATGATGTAAAGGATATGTACACGATATGGATGAAAGATATAATGATAACTAGATGGCCAAATATACATTGATCGCTTACCCGAGTACAATGATCGAACTTTTGCAGTTTTATAGAAAATTTAAGTTACTATGCTTATAAAGTCTATAAAACCCACGCGATCATATGGGTTGCTCAGTTTATACACCAGAAGAAAAAATCAAAACTATATAAAGAACTCAATGTTTAATATACCGAATAGTAAACATATAAACACTGAGATTTCATAGCACGTTTAATGTTAAATATAAAAAAATTAACGCGTTTGCTTATATAGTCTATAATAGCCGAGTGACTTCACCGGTGTTGACACATGGGCATAATTTCAAAAGTCTCGGTAGAGGATGCTGATATATAAACAGTGGTTTATAGCAAATATAAAATCTCTGGGACAAGAATTAGGCCATGGGGTTCATGTGATGTTGATTTTTAAGAATATGTTAAAGCCTTTTTAGCAATAAGGTGTAATATGATCCCAAAGAATCAGAGGGTTGACCCCAGGGGCATAATTTGAACCATAGTTAAAGAGATCCACTATTAGGTGTTAAATATCAAATATGAAACATCTGATCCAGGTGGTTCAAAACGATAGCATTTAAAGTCATTTTATCGTTGAAGGGAGTAGAAAATGCGACCACGGAGATAGTTGTTACCCCAATTGGCTTTATTTAAACTAGCTTTGCAAGGCATTTCTAGAGGATGTCATATACCAAAGAGCTCTTTAAAGATCTAAGTTTTAGATATATTTTTATTTATTTTTTACTAAATATGCAGCAGAACGGAACGATTTGAACATCTTTGGAAGTTGGTCTTCCAAGTATAATTAAAGTTTCAAGTGCGCAACGAAAGAACGACGAATATATCCGTCGACCGAACGACATTTGTCGCTCTTGTTGTTCTTCTGATGGGTGTTATTTCGTTATTTCGTTTTATGGTAGTGGTTGCAGATGACAAAGGCTGTATTGCAAGTTTGAAGTGAAATTCTTATGAATTATATTTCCAGTTTGAATAGAAACATTTACCCACAAGAAAAAAAGAGGCAAACGAAATAATTAACGAAACAGATACTGGCATTGATAACAATGACGCGTTACAAATGAATTAACTTGATGTTACAATAATCCAATGTGCTCGTTCAGTCGTTGATGTGTTTGTTGTAAACTCACACGCGCAATTGTAAACTGCTTGTTATTCAATTAGTGATTGTAAATTGCTTGTTATTCAATAAGTGGCTCTAATTCTATCTGTACGCTTTATGAAATGGTTGAGCCGCGCACTCCCTGTGTGTGGTAAAATTGCGTTATTGACAGCATGATAAGCAAATTAATTTGTTGATGCACAGCTACGTTTCAAAAGTCTGGTATACTAATATACTGTTTCTGCTTTGTTTTCTCGCTATGGCATAAACATGGGCTTAGTGCGTCGCACCCTTTTCGACTTCCAATTAAAATGAGTCTTACTGTCGTTTTGTGGATTTGTCAATGTTAATTTTATTGTTTGGAATTCAAATAAAATACAGTAATATATAACTGTTTCATGTTGATGCGGTTTTAAAATGTAAGAGAAATGTCTTCTGTACACTATTTCTGCTTCATTGCCTAAGCTTAGACTGGGTCCATCGCACCATTGTTAACGTTTCGTTTCGTTTTATTGCGCTTTTGCATAAAACTATCTGTGGCTGTGTTGTCTTTTTACTGTTATATTGTTCTTGTTACCATTAATGGCAAATATATCTGAATGTTCATAGTTATGGAGTTTGATTGTTTAGGAACGGCAGGTGTGTCAACAGACGTCAGTCACGTCACAATGACATCGAGTATTAAAAATTATGAAAACTATATTTTGTGATAAGGTTTATGTTTATGTCGTATTTGATTGGAAAGACTTCATTAATAACAACAGAATCGTAAAGTTATACGATACATTATAACAACAAATATTAAAAGTTACACATCAGCATACATAATTCCGTATTAGGGTTAAGGCATTTTCATTTCTCATAAATCGCTGAAAAAAAAACAGAAAAAAAATACACGTATGTGTTAGCATTTAGTGTGCAATAGGTATAGTATTTTTCACTGTTACTAATTGAAAGGTTTGAAAACAAAACAAGCATCGATACTTTATCATGCTTCTTAAATTAAAATACTTCTTATGATAAACAAAAGTTGTGTTTTCCACTAACCCGGTCGACCCTAATATTGTGTGCTTATTCTAAACCTTTCTTTTTTAGTGTTGAGTTTTCAGCTATCTTTTTTGCTAAATTCACTGAAATAGATATAACGTTTGCGATACTTTATGCTACATTAAATCATATCCGCTAAATTAACTTTAAATAAACTAAAGTTACATGAAGAAATAATGTTAAAAAGAGATTTTGAAGATTTCTGCATGTAATTCCATATTCTTATCGAACTGGGAATCGTTAAAGCCGGCCGAGTTGATATTTCTCAAAACAATTTGGTTTTCTCAACTGACCAGAATTTATCACTATTCGTCCGATACATTCTAAAGCTTAACTCTTCCATGCTGATTTTCGCAAAAATTGTTCAAAAAAAAAATGCCAAAAGCATCAAAAATACGTTACCTAATCATGAACATAACGGAATCATCAAGACTATTATTAACCTGTGACGTATGCATACTTTGGGTTACGTGAGCGCCAATTTCACGTATTTTCCATTGTGTACACACTGGTCTTACTGACAATAACGTATTGACGTCACCATCTATGTATAGAATGCGTGATTTCCACTTCTGCGCTTTTCAAAACAAAGAAGGACTACTAAATAACACGGTTTCTCCGTGGCAAATGACGTTGTAAACAATGATGCAATGATCACGTGGTTTTACATGTGACCCGCGCTTGTTTAAATTTAGATCATTTCTGTCCATGGACAGAAATTGAAAAGCCCTATCTTTGTACTGAATTTGGGCATTTCTTGACCGATTTTGACCAAATTTCTTGCACATCTGACATAAATAGCATCACATTTTGACTCAGAATCACTTTTTTACGACACATAACAAAAATGGGAAAATATACCAATATTAACTCGGCCGGCTTTAAAGCAAGTTAACCCATTTATGCCTAGCGTCTAGAAAAAAGGCCTTGGCAAACAGCGTAGACCCAGATGAGACGCCGCATGATGCGGCGTCTCATCAGGGTCTGCGCTGTTTGCTTAAAGGAATTTCTGTAAGAAATATTCTACATATATAAATAAATATACTAGACATCCCTAATTTTGGAAATAAATTGATCCAATTTAGAAGGATGGGAGAGTCCACTAGGCTTAAATGGGTTAACGAAAAAAAAATGTTTAGCCGACCTACATACCCTACCTTTTGGCGATGAAAGGGAAAACTCAACACTAAAAAAGAAAGGTTTAGAATGATGCGGCGTCTCATCAGGGTCTGCGCTGTTTGCTTAAAGGAATTTCTGTAAGAAATATTCTACATATAGAGATGAATATACTAGACATCCATAATTTTGGAAATAAATTGATCCAATTTAGAAGGATGGGATAGTCCACTAGGTATAAATGGGTTAACCAAAAAAATAATGTTTAGCCGACCTACATACCCTACGTTTTGGCGATGTAAGGGAAAACAAATGACATTGTGGGTCTTTCGCCATGGTACAATAAATATGCTCTTGCAAGTATTCGAACTTCGTTATATCAAACTATATTTATGACAGCTCCAACGACTTAGAAATGGCGAAATAATTCATCTGTATATCAAGCATTATGTATAGCAGTATATGAATTATTAAATTAGAAAAAAAAAGTTCATAGAGTATAATTATTTCGCTGTTATGTCATACGCAATTGTGAGGAAGAAAAATGTATGTGCAAATTGACTTGATGCTCCGCGTCGTTCTATATAAACTGTATTGAATGCTAACGTTGAATACCACATTAGAAAACCGCTAATTCGAGGTCCGCGTAGAATAAGATATGGGCCTGTGTATGTATTAAGCTGTATATGGGAAAATAAAGCCCCTAATACAAAACTAAATATACAGTATACCCCGGTACTTCTCATGTATTAGACTTATTTTGACGAATTTGTTTAGTCGGGCCTATACGTATGTGAGCCCGCACAAAACAAACAGGGGGAAAATTCATAAAGGCATAGTGTAGAAAAGTCTCATTTTCAGGAATACCTAGAAAGGTATGGATATTTACTGACGGTGCGGGCATTGTCGTCGAAATCTGGAACTAAGGGGGCCAAGTCGTCTGGCGACACGATGCACGATGAACAGGACCGACGGCTTGCCATTCAGTAAGCCTAATAAAACGTCATGACATTATCTTATTGTTTATACTGAAATAAAAACACAAACAGTTTCAGCGGTAGCAAATCATACGACATTATTTGCCTGCTTTTGTTACAAACATAAATTTGTCATGATACAAAATCGGAAAATTAATTATGTATAAAAGCCAGTTTTTGCCACTTAGTTTTAAAGCAATTTTAATTTCAATAAATGTTTGTTCTTGAACTAAGTAAGGTTCAAATGACTGATTCACATATTGTACAACAGTAAAATTAGAACAATAAAATTCCAGAATCATTACGGACGTGTCCTTTTTCTTAGATCCATCATTAACTAGCTAGTCCTTTATTTAAGGAAAGTGACCAATAAAAAACATACATGCACACACATTCCTCACGTGTACTGACAGGAAGTTCCAGCAGTTCGCCCAACTGCCACAGACGGGCGTTGTAGACGAGCAGACGATAATCAAGATGCAGCAGCCGAGATGTGGAGTCCTGGATACAACTGGGTCCTACCGCGACCCTTCTCGCGCTCTACAGTTCAATGCCGGTATGTCATCGCTGTAGCAACACGAGCTTCACGTTGGTGGTGACCTTGTCTAAATAATAAGACGTTCTACACGGGGTGATCTCGATCCCGATGATTTATAAGAAAATGCTAAAGGACGCTTCTTGAGTACAATTATTTGGACTAGGCAGTGACGTTAATGTTGTAGTTGTTTTTGTTCGGGTATAATAGTTCTTCTGCGATAGTTATATTCTGATGATAAAATATGTCTTGCCCTGAAATGGTGTCAAATATATGAAATGTAAGACTGTCTTTGCTAGTATTTAAAGACATTATAAACAATTTTTTTTTTAAGTTTAGTGGTTTTCTTCAGGGGGTAAGTGGCTGAAGGATGTTGTCACATGGAAAGTCGCGGGCTTCAGCGACAAACTGCCAGTGGATCGACAAAGGTTTGTAGACCCTTATCTGTAGTGCATCTAGATAGCAAACTAGTTTTGGTAAAATCTGTATACCGCACATACCAGTATATCGAATATACGTCAATACGGTACACTCGAAAGAGATCCGATGAACAAAATCTGTTTTGCAATCCATTGTTTTCCTATGAAAACTATGTTATACGAATATGCATGCGCCCAACGATGTATTTCCCAAACTGTCTGGACATAAATTGATATATAACTTAAAACAAGAGGACAGCGCGCTCGGATTTTCTTGTGTGTTTTTTTTTTTTTTGTCAAATTTTTTGCGCTTTTATCAACTGTTTGAATTGTAGGTTATTTGAAATAACTATCAAGTAATTTAGTATTGTCCTAATTTGAAAAATATCCTAGCAGACAATAAACATTGAGTGGAAACCATTTAACAATGTACTAACAATGACCTTGACTGTTGAACTTGACACGATGCGCCTCATACGCAAACAAAAACGAAGTTGTTGTACAATATATATGCTTGCATCACACTAGTTAGATTCTATTTATTTTTTTATATATAAGGCGGAAACCATGTTTCAATATTTAGTCCGTGTGACATTGACCTCCATTACACCCATCCCATGTACAATCCCTGGAAAAAAATGAATCCATGTAAAATTACACGAATGCTCTATTTGAATTCAAGTCATTATGTACATATAGAATACTAAGTCGGTGCCGAATAAAGCGAAGTTTATTTTGCGAGGCTTAGAAAATCTGAGCCACGAGCCTTGGCGAGTGGTTNTCTGTCTGTCTGTCTGTCTGTCTGTCTGTCTGTCTGTCTGTCTGTCTGTCTGTCTGTCTGTCTGTCTGTCTGTCTGTCTGTCAAACTGTCTGTCTGTCATTATAAAAACAAATATTAAAAGTTACACATCAGGATACATAATTCCGTATTGCATTTTAATTTCTCATAAATCACTAAAAAACCGAAACAAAAATAAACGTATGTGTAAGCCTTTAGTATGCAATAGGTATAGTATTTTTCATTATTACTTATTGAAAGGTTTGAAAACAAAACAAGCATCGATACTTAACCATGCTTCTTAAATTAAAATACTTCTTATGATAAACAAAAGTTGTGTGTTTCCACAAACCCGGTCGACCCTAATTGTGTTTGCTTATTCTAAACCTTCTTTTTTAGTGTTGAGTTTTCAGCTATCTTTTTTGCTAAATTCACTAAAATAAATATAACGTTTGCGATACTTTATGCTACATTAGATCATATCCGCTAAATTAACTTTAAATTAACTAAAGTTACCTGAAGAAATAATGTTAAAAGGAGATTTTGAAGATTTCTGCATGTAATTCCATATTCTTATCGAACTGGGAATCGTTAAAGCGAGAGAAAAAATAGCCGACCTACATACCCTACGTTTTGGCGATGTAAGGGAAAACAAACGACATTCTGGGCCTTATGCCATGGTACAATTAATATGTTCTTGCAAGTAGTCGAACTTCGTTATGTCAAACTATATTTATGACAGCTCCAACGACTTAGAAATGCCGAAAGAGTTCAACTGTATATCAAGCATTATGTATAACAGTATATGAATTATTAGATTATAAAATAATATTCTTAGAGTATAATTATTTCGCTGTTACGTCATACGCAATTGTGGGGAAGAAAAATGTATGTGCAAATTGACTTGATGTTCCGCGTAGTTCTATTTAAAAAGAATTGAATGCTTACGTTGAATACCACATTAGAAAACCGAAACGATTCTGCAATTTTGACGAATTTGTTTAGTCGGGCCTATATGTATGTGAACCCGTACAAAACAAACAGGGGGGCACATTCATACAGGCATAGTGTAGAAAAGTCTCATTTTCAGGAATACCTAGAAAGGTATGGATATTTACTGACGGTGCGGGCTTTGTCGTCGAAATCTGGCACTAAGGGGGCCAAGTCGTCAGCCGAAGCGATGCACGATGAACAGAACCGACGGCATGCCATTCAGTAAGCCTAATAAAACGTCATGACATTATCATATTGTTTATACTAAAATAAAAACACAAATAGTTTCAGAGATAGCATATCATTAGACACTAGTTGCCTGCTTTTGTTACAAACATACATTTGTAAGGATACAAAATCGGAAAATTAAGCATTTATAAACGCCAGTTTTTTCCACTTAGTTTGAAAGGAATTTTAATTTTAATTTATGTTTGTTCTTGAACCGATTAAGGTTCACATTATAGATTCACATGTTATACAACAGTAAAATAGGAACAATTAAATTCCAGAATCATTAAAGATGAGTCCTTTTTCTTAAATCCATCATTAACGAGCTAGTCGTTTATTAACCCATTTATGCCTAGCGTCTAGAAAAAAAGGCCTAAGCAAACAGCGTAGACCCAGATGAGACGCCGCATGATGCGGCGTCTCATCAGGGTCTACGCTGTTTGCTTAAAGGAATTTCTGTAAGAAATATTCTTAATATAGAAATAAATATACTAGACATCCCTAATTTTGGAAATAAATTGATCCAATTTAGAAGGATAGAAGAGTCTACTAGGCATAAATGGGGTAAAGGAAGGTGACTAATTGTGAGCCTATATGCAGACACATTCCTCACATGTTCCTCATGCACTGACAGGAAGTTCCAGCAGTTTGCCCAACTGCCGCAGACGGGCGTTATAGACGAGCAGACGATAATCAAGATGCATCAGCCGAGATGTGGAGTCATGGATACAGCTGGCCCCTACCACGACCCGTCTCGCCCTCTACAGTTCAATGCCGGTACGTCACCGCTGTAGCAATCACGAGCTTCATGTGGGCAGTGACTTAGTCTAAAGAATTAGACGTTTTACACGGAATTATCCCGATATCGACCGCTAATTTATTAGAAGATGTCAAAGATCGCTGCCGAGAACAATTATTTGTACTATGCAGTGACTATAATGTTGTTGGTGTTTTGTTTCGGGTACAATAGTTCGTGTGCGCCTGGGACTGCATTATTTTAAAATTTAGGGCGTGACTAAAATTTCAATCTTAATTAACCATAAGGCGAGTTAACTCATTTATGTTTAAAGCTCCATTGTACTTAATTTAATGCCCATAATCCCTTGACACCAATGGTGAGAATTCACCTGTTGGACTATGCATTGCGCGAATGATTGTACAATATAATGTTACACTGTACATACAAAATAGTGCTAACGTAATAACCCAGCCCTTTTGGAGCTGATGATAAAAAAAATCCTTGCCCTTTAGTGGTGTCAAATATTAAGAAATGCTATACTCGCTCTACATGTTTTTAAAGCCATTGTATATTATTTTTTTTAAGTTAAGTGGTATTCTTCAGGGGGTAAATGGCTGAAAGATGCTGTCACATGGAAAGTAGCGGGCTTTAGCGACAGACTGCCAGTGGAACAACAGAGGTGTGTAGGCCCTAATCTAAATTATATCTACATAGCAAACTCACTGTGTTAAAATCAGTATACCACACATACCTACACACATTTTGCGAATAAGCCCTTTACAAGTGTTGTTATGCTGTTTGATAGGATTGCCGTAGAGAATAGCTTCCGCCACTGGGGCGAGGCCAGTCGCCTGCGTCTTGAGGAGACGGAAGGGGATGCGGATATCATTTTGAATTTCACTTCCGGTAACCATGGCGACGGCGAGTATAACGCGTTCGACGGACCAGGTTAGTGTATTGGTCTTATGTTTTTTGAAGCATTTTAAAGTTTTCCGCGGTTACTTTTTATATCGGAACTAGCTATGTACGAGGCGCGACTTGACTAAGGTCCCACGTCCTACAATTTGTCTTCTCTTCGGATTACAATTGACAAGAAATCCTGGCTTTTGATGGAGCACATCCATATTTTCTTTCATTGTGTTGCTGTTGCTAGAAACTCATATTTGTATAATATTTACTTATTATTATTTGACAACGATATATACCTTTTAAACACTCACAAACATGTAAAAACATTTATCATTGATTCAAAAACTGAATGCCTATGGTTTCAATATTTACCATGGAGTTTTTATTTTGACCCATTACATACCAAAGGGCCATTTGTAAAAATACTTAAATGTGGAACTCATCCCGTCTGTAGGCGGAGTCCTTGCGCATGCCTTCCTGCCACCTAATGGCGCAGCCCATTTCGACAACGAGGAGAACTGGGTGTTCCATGAGCCTGTAGGGGCGGAGCTAGAGACCATCGTCACGCACGAGATAGGCCACTCCCTGGGGCTGCTCCACTCCACTGTGAAGGGCTCAGTGATGGTGCCGTTCTATCGCGAATACAACCGGAACTTCAGCATCCACATCGACGACATCGCCGGACTTCAGTATTTGTACGGTACGCAGTCAGTGGTCCTGTCATGAATATGGACATTATATAGTTGTGTAGTTGGTAGCCAGTAAACGGTCAATTTAAATGAGTTGTACATGTATATGATAGTCGATAACACAGTCACATGGGCCTGTATTTGCAGTTTTACATTATGTAGCCAGTAAATGGTCAATATAAATGTGTCTATATGTAAATGGTAGGCAGTCATTTGTCTAGTTACAGTATTTTATTTGGTAGCCATTCGGTCAATGGTCAATTTAAATGGGTTTTATGTTATACACAGTCAGTAATCCAGTCATATGGTACTATAGTTAAGGTTTTGTCATTTTACCCAGTTGATGGTCTATTCAAAAGTGTCTATATTACTGTTTATTACACAGTAAGCTGTAAAGTATCCAGTCATAAGAGGTTCTATTTAAAGTCGTGTTCTTTATTTAAATTGTACTCTACTTATATTATAGGAGGTCAATGATATCCAGTGATAAAAGCCTGTAGTGACAGTCCTTTATTTGGTAATCAATAGGGGTCGATTGAAATAAGGCTGTGTTTATATGTTAGACCGGCAATTTAAATGTAAGCCCAACTTGGAAGCGCATATGATATCTTCACTCAGGCATTTGACATTTAGGCTCCTAATGAAATTCCTGTTGGAATTTTACCTCATCCGTCGTGTCGAGAACGATGTCTGTTTTACTAGCCTAAAGTGTGTATGCATAGTAACGCTCATTGGGTCATTGTCGACCTGAAATGGCCCACAAGTCACCCGGGGGTGACTAGAAGCCGATTCTTGTCACCCTATGATGACTTCAAGCCGATTCATGTCACCCTGGGATGACATGAAGCCGATTCTAGTCACCCGGGGGTGACATGAACCGGCTTCTAGTCACCCCCGACTGACTTCAAGCCATTTCTGGTCGACAATGACCCAATGAGCCATAATAACCTTTAATGTCAGGGAGAAATGAGCCCGTCGCCGTGGAGACATTTCCCGCGACTACTACAACAACAACTTTGCCAAGTGCCGCCACAACCTCTTCGACTTCCGCGATGACGTCAGCGTCGTCTATGACGTCACTTGTCGTAACAGATCTTTCCTCAAGCGACCAACAGACGCTCGTCAACAAACTTTGCTATCAACACATCAGCGCGGCCTCGACTGGTAAATTATTTAAAATACAAATGGACTAAATGCTTTCAATAAGTATACACATAATCACGAACTGCTATGATTATACAAGTTTGTTGAATCTCAATTTACAATATTGCTGCAATAGACAGTACTGCTTCAAAATGTTCAGTTTCGATTTTTGTGGAGCCCAAACGTTAAATATAACGACTGTGAGTATCTTTAAAGAAACACTTTACATAAAAAAGCTAGTAAACAAAAATACATGTGGCAGAGGCGTGGTTTTGTTGATTACGTTTTAAATCCAGCCGTCTTAACCATTCCCATGCACATAAAAATAGAAAACGAAGCAACGGCAAAAACGACGACAAAACAAAACAACACTTTCAACGTTGCCTTGTATGTCCATGTGTTTGCATATATTGCTTTAGACAAAGACAGGACCACACTGCTCTTCATCGGCCAGCACGTGTACAAGTTTTACGAGCACTGCATCGGCGACGCATCTTGTCTGGTACCCGGCTATCCTAGACTTATCAGAGACGAATTCGAACACGGACCCAGTAAGGTGTCCGCCGCCCTGTATATACCTGACCATAGAAGGAGAACCTATCTTTTCAAAGGTGCATACATAAAAAACGCGGAATTTTCTAATATCGTTCGCCTCGTGCAACTGTTCTTGTGAAGTATTAGCGCGGAAATACTATTCATTAGTCGCCATGTAGTTGTTCATTTTCGAGTGTCATTGTAATTTGTCGACTTTCGTATCGTGCGTTGTTTAGTAAGTCATGTTGATTGTCATGCGTCGATCTCAAAGGGCGACAAGCGGCATTGAATCTGAAACTAACTGGAATCCGTAAATTACGTCAGCATTGTCCACTTCACAGATCGGAAGCTATGGCGTTATACGGGGAGCAAACTCGATCCAGGGTATCCTCGCCAGATGAGCAAGAGTGACCTCCCTTATATGCCGACAGCGTCGTTCATACACAAGAATCAGTACGCAGACTATCAGTGGTACATTTTTGGGGTAGGTAGATAAAATCATCCTAGTATTTATTACATAACACCAAAGCTCAAAATAATGACAAATATCATATCGGTAACATGGATGTTTGCGCATTTCAAAATGTTCAAATGTAACATGTGAATGAGATAAAAAATGATTTCCTTACTAAATAAATTAAAATATATTCATACACACTCATGCATTCTGTTATATACATTTATATTGTGTATACAAAATAGTGTTATATATATTCTAAGGTATAATCGCGCAATAGCTCACCGTGCAATACTAGTTTGTTTCATCAGTGAATTACTGGTATATTTGCAACCATGATTTATTTACCACCGTACAATACAAGTAAGTTGTTACCGTTCAAAACTTCTCAGTTATAACCGTGTTATACCAGTATACAATGTATTATAACAAGGAAATGCTAGCGAAAACCGTGCAATAATAGTAAGTGACAATCATGCACTACTAGGCAGGATAACCGTGTAATACTTGTCAGTTAAGGTAACCAGTCAACCCTAATCATATACTACTTGATCTCTCCTCTCAGGGCCAGTACTTCTGGGAGTTGCGCCTCGACTCTGAGACGCTGTCAGGCGACGTGATGAAGACGCGGGTCTTCTGGGACAAGATGCCCACCAAGCCGGATGCGATTGTACAGACCAGAGACGGCTCCATATACGTGTTCAAGAAAAACGTGTAAGTAGAGCGGCTTATATGGTGTGTTTGGTTTTTTTGCTGATCCTTTTTGTTTTAACGATTTTCTTTAAAGTAACATTAATACTCTAAAATCAACGGAAATTTCGTTAAGTATTTCGTAAAATAATGTTACCCAAAAAAACATCAATGTTCCTTATATCCAAAATTTCAAAGTCAAATGTATTCTGGTAACATAGATGTTTGTAGATATAAAATGCACGTTTTTAATTTTTGTGTACACAAATTATTCCGTTTTATAACCCCACACTGATATCTATCCATACGACACATGAACACTTACATGGTATCAGTTTAGTGTACTTGTGTCGTATGAATAGATATAGTCGCGGGACATTAAAATGGAATTAATTGTGACACGAAAAATTAAAAACAAGCATTTTATATCTACAAACATCCATGTTACCAGAAAACATCTCGTTTTGAAATTTTGGCTTTTGCTATAAGGAACATTGATTTTTTATTGGGTAACTTTATTTTACGAAATACTTTACGAAATTTCCGTTGATTTTTGAGTATTAATGTTACTTTAAGCTTTATACATGCTTATTGAAACACGCTCGAGTCCGTTCACGGGTTGAACCAGAGTAAAATACTGTGACTGTTGATTGTTCCATCGTAGGGATCGAACTCACGAACCCCAAATCACAGAACCCACTCCAATAACATTTTATATTTCGTTAACAAAAAACTTGATTATATGTTTCAATAGCGTCGTCTTTCCTGCTGATTATTCGATTTAAATGAATACGAAATTACCGTTACTTGTAACTTGTACGCATTCAATTTCCACAGTTCCAACAATCGTTACGCTTTATTGTACGTGTGTTATGTCACTGGATCAAATTTCAGTTACAATAAGTATGACCACCGGCGTGTGTTACTGGAGAAGAGGAAATCCCTATACGAGGACTTCCTGGGGGCCAAGTGTACAAATCAAGCCATGGCTCCACGGAAGCAAAGAAGAAAAAACAACTAGCGATAAAAGACATTAAATTGCCTAGTATACGTAGATGTTCTTCGAAATCCGCGTCATTTTTGTAGTTTTTCTGGATGCGAAGATACGTGTTATCCAGGAAACACGCAATATGTTGCCAGGTGTTTCACCTTTGGTCATTACATACGTAGTTTAAGAATTGATTATAAATTAGAGTTTGTCGGTAAATATTTGCCCATTTACATGTTACAAAATGAAGTTTATATTTGTGTAATCGGTTAAACGTAAAATATACATTTTTTCACAAGTTTCCAGTCTCAAACTGGTGATTCACTTAACTATACGCAGTTTTCGCAGTAACTTTTGTACTCGAACGGTTGTCCAGGATTTTGTCACATGACCATAACTATGCCTCCTGATTGGATATCACATCCAGTATTTTCGCACAAAATGTGTCATGACGTCGCCGTTCCAATACAATCAAAATGTTCGCGGTTTTCGAAGAATATGTTATCTTAATGGAATATATCACATAATTGTAAATTTTAAGATATTGTCAATGCACAGCATGTTATTAATAGATGGTTACGTCACTAAGTAAAGACCGGTGGATACAAAACGCAATGAACGGTTGTGGAGATCTCCTATTTAATGTATTTGCATATTTGTAATTATGTTTGTTTAGTCATTTACAATTCGTAGAGATTAATACGTATTATAATTGAGTATTATTATTTGATCATATTTGCCCTATTCGTCCTTCCGCCCCTCACTCATACTTGTTTGTTGTGCGCGTTACTCAAAAAGCATTGGTACTAAGAGAATGAAACTTCGATATTTTGCTTCGGATATTTTCGACAAAACCGGCTCCTTTTAAGCAACAAATCAAAACTGTATTTTGTCTTGTGCGTTACTCAAAGAGTATTGCTGCTTGAGAGCTGAAACTTTACAAACATATTAACCAGCATGTGAACTTGCGCACTTCAATAGTTTGCTTTGCAGGTTTGTTTATACAACTGGAATTATCGTTCGTTTTTCTATTAAACAAATAACATTTTGTCACGTGTGTAACACAAACTGTAGAGCGCTGAAACTTAATAAAAATATTAACCAAGATGTTTACTTGCGGACCTCCATATTGTGTTTGGCGATGTTTTTAACGCAACTGGAGTTGTTGCCCTTTAAAACAAAATTGCTTCTCAAGACCCCAAACTTCACAAATTACAAACGTATTAACCAGCATGAGAAATGACGCACATCCATATTATCAACACAAGCGGATATATGGCCCCGATTTTAGCCATTAAAACGTTAAATTTGTGCCGCGCGTAACTCAACAAGTATTGCTGCTTGAGGTCATAAACGTTATTTACACATTGACCAGCTCACCTCCATATATTTGTTCAGTTTTTTTCCGATAAATGCGGAATTTTCAGACAAAAAACGGAATTTGGGTGAATCCGTGTCCTACATGCACATTTCTTGTTCATATTTGATGTAAAGATCATGTACCGAGTATTATAGGAATGTGGATGTAATCAGTTTATATACTAAGAAATGTGCAATAGAATGACATTAATAACATATATGGACTTTTAAGCCCAATGTCTAGTGAAGGTTTCAATAGGTTTTTGCTTAACTACGCAATATCAATTTGCGTTAAAGGTATGTGTTGTTGTTGTTGTTTTTTTTTACAATTATTTGTTATGAATACAGTTTCTTGTCATTTTATTAAAATAAAATGTTATTATTACATACTGTATATTGTTTTGAAACGACGTATGTTCAATGCAAGTAGCCGCCGATAACTATGATCAGGTCTAAGGAAACGTATTAGGCGTGTCAAATGAATAATATATACATATAAGCATTTTAAATGTATTGTTTTTGCCTTTTGTATTTACATTTTTTAAGATACATATTATTGTATTATTTGTCTTTGTTTTATCTGAATATGTTTTTTTGCATTTAATGTCGCCATTGCTGTTAATATGTTATTTTTATGTTTTCACGCAATAAACATTGAATTTACATTTATTATACGTCGCAATCATTTACGTAGTTGACAGACGCACGGCATCGCAAGCGCATAGCTTAATTAGTTTCACGACCTCCATATACACAGGTATTCCTCGGTCAAGATAAAGTGACAAGTTTTACTTAGAACAGCATGCTCTCGAGTGCTGTCCGGTAACTACTCTCTATAAGTATTGACTTGAAACTTGGGCGATTCACACCCCCGGCGCATGGGAGTTTGAATAGTGGTCACTTTTACGGACAGATGGGTTTTCTCCGGAGACTACGGTTTCCATCTCATCACAAGCAATGCTAAAACGTGAAAATATTTCAGTAGAAACAATATCTGCAATTAGCATCCATAGTTTAAAAAATCTTTCGCTAGTCTCTTATACATATATTAGGTAGTAGTGGTGGGACACACAGCCCCAGACTCAATATCTCATAAACTTGGAAATGCACATGCGTAGGAACGGCCGTACGTACAAAGGCAAACACAAATAAATAGAAACCCACGAACACTCTCACAGGACGTGATTGACGTGGTACGGACGGACGCTGGTGGTATAATAGGATGGGGAGCACAAATCGGTCGCGAGGAGGGAACTTAAATCCTAACAAAGGACGGCCATTCATATTCATTCATTCATTTGTTCTCTCTTTCATTCTTTTATAATCGTTGATTGATTGATTGATTGATTGATTGATTGATTGATTGATTGGTTGATTGTGTAATGAATAAATAAAACAATTGTTCTTGACAAATTACACGTGGCAAGATATTTGTAGACAAACGTATTAATGCGTTAACTAATTATGTTTGTGTACCAGTATCTTACAATGTGTAATTTGTCGAAAGCCATTGTTTTAATGAAAACAATTCTTTGTAGTGTATATCGTTTTATATTGTATAACATTTTATTTATATTTTATTGCATAGGTAGTCGGCCAAGTATATCATCGAGCCCGTTTGTTTGTATTCATGTTATAACTAGAAATGTTATAGAAATTAAGGAATGCGTTAATTACATTATTACAGCGGAAAAGCATAATATGTCATTTATTACCACTGCAGTCTACGAACGATAGGCCACATTCTTAGTAGTTTAATGTCGTACAAATTACTAACGTGCGATTGCGCAGCAAACATTTATTTGATGTATCATTCATTTTACTTAATATCTATATGCGCCCGGAACCCCTTAGCAGTTGCCATTACCCATTTGGAGGCCATTAACCACGACTGTAAATTCACTGAGAGGTCGTTAACATTTAAGTTTAGCGTTCACCCACCGGAAAACATAAATACGAATGGTTCATTAAACATTAAACACAACAAGCCTGCACCTTAGTGAGCGATGGTTGATGATTTCATTGAACAGAAACCACTACACTCCCAACTTGACTGTTAGCTAGTGCTTACATAAGCACGTGACACATGTTTTAGGATAATAACACTCGTTCTAATTGGGTTTGTGGTTTTAAAGCAATTAGATGTTGATAGAACCTGACAGACAAAAGAAGGTGACGATATAAATCAAGAACGTGACCTGAAGAGCTCAAATGAAAGTTTGCCATGAAAGTAGTTGCTACGATAATGGGTATGTTAATGATAGTGCCGTTATGCATTCTTTTGATTCTTATCGTGTCATCAACCGGAAGTACAGAAAGGGAGCCCGCTGACGCGCCGTTATTTTCGGCACCACTCGTCTCTGGAGATGTAGCTGTTGAAGACTCTGTATCCGGTCCTCGGGGAGACAGTCGGACGGACGCCCTCGGGAACGTGTTTCGAATGGGAAGTAAAAAAGGTTTTGAAGTTGACGTAAGTCTTTTTATTTGGCTATGTTGATGTTTGAATGGCATATTGTATATGTGTTTATATTATTTTGTTAGTTATGATAAGATGTCTAATAAGATTTCTAATAAGAAATGAACAATCATTCGCCCCGTTCAATTCTACAGTGGCACAAAGGGGCACAGGATATATTTTATTTCGGGTTATACATTACTTGCGCACGCGATTGGTATAACGTGCGAACGCTTTAACTCATATGTTCTCTCGTGAGTTATTATGTTCGCATGCGATAACTAATACGTGCAGACGCGTACTATGAAGTGCGCACGCGATATCTGACCAATGAGAATACGCATCAGTTCATTGGGCATTAATTACGTGTTCAAGTATCGCGGCGTGCCGTGCCGTAATAAGTATCGCGTGGCCAAGGCATAACTATCGCGTGTCAATAACTATCAAAACTTCAAACTCAAAAAGGCCCATGGTCGCCAATGTCGGTATATCACGGGATACCGTTAGGGCCATCGTGGTTACACATTAAAATCCAGAGGGCGACAATGCGAGAGTGCGAGAATACAATGACGAGAGTGCGAGAATACGATGACGAGAGTGCGAAAATACGATGACGACAATGCGAGAGTGCGATGACGACAATGCGAGAGTGCGAGAATACGATGACGAGAGTGCGACAATACGATGACGAGAGTGCGAGAACGCGATGGCGAGAATGCGACAGTGTGAGAATACGATGACGACAGTGCGACAACGCGAGAGTACGATGGCGACAATGCGATAGTACGATGGCGACAATGCGATAGTCATATCGTACTGTCGCCATCGTATCATCGCATTGTCCCCATCGTACTATCGCGTTATCGTACTGGCGTCATCGTCTTATCGCATTG